>BMAO01032131.1:1089437-1109194 GCA_019973975.1 Trichonephila clavata
TAAAAATGACTCTAGAGATCTAAAGATTACACATTTGCATTGGAAAGCAAAAGAATTTACAGTGATTGTCGAGTTGTGGTCGCAATGGAGGAAATTAGAGTTAAAATCTCCTAGCACGTAAAGATTTAGTTCGTGAAGGGAAGGAAAATGACTATTGGGTAACGGTAAACAAGGGACGTTCTAGTTACAAAGTATTCGTATACGAAGCACCGCGTTAACGATTTTCAAGGTTTACAAGCTTTCAGTTAACGGCTTACAGAAACGAAGGAATGCTACTGCTGAAAAAAAGAAAGAGTCGTTAAAATAGAACTCTAAGAAATGCCATTTAAGGGAAGAATAAATTTTCTAATGTTGAATGGGGGTTCAAGGTTCTTTTGTTAAAGTATTTACAAGTATCTCGATGCATTTTAAACTGTATATTCTTATTGATATTTCTTTACTAGCAGATGCAATGTATGAACATTGGGAATGAGGACGATTTGATTTAATTATCACAATTTATGATAATAAAGAAGTCAATAATTACGAAGTCGAAGATGAAATTCAACTCTTAAAGCTGATTTAATTAGCGAGGCTTGCAATTTGCTTCAAGTACGGAACAACATTTTTTTACTCATTATCCTGACATGAGCTGCATTATAATTTCAACGTATTAAGCCATATTTTGTAGTAAGATATCAAACAATATGTAAACAACTTCAGAAAAAAAGAAAAGCCGCTAATAACAGATTTTGTGGTAACAACAACAATAAAAAAAAACCTGAACTATTATAATGAATGAAATCTTCATTTGAATCGAAACGCAGTTGTGCTAGACATACCATCTGACACTTTCTACTGATGATAGCATTTTAATCAAAATCGTAATAAACGTTCGTAGTAAAGTATATTCGTTCGTAATAAACGTGCACGCTTGTTATCAAACAACAATGAGTAATTAGTTAGTAGTTGCATGTACTTATAGACTGAATTTTCACTGTACATTAATTTTTTTTTGTAACAAAATGAACTGTTTTTGTTATAATACGCAAAATGGATTTTATTCTTACTTTTTTTTGCTCGATTTTATGTGAAAATATAAATAAATTTTTTTCATCTTACACGATTTTTAAAATAGTTTAACGTATCCCAAATTTGTCATACGTCGCACGTATTTTTTTTACACGAATTTTTTGCACGGTTTTCTTACGAGAGCATCTACTGTGTAAAAAAACAAGTTGGGTGTATATATTTTTTAATAAGTTTATTCTAATCCTGGCGTGCAACTTGAATTGACATGAAACTTAAACATTTCATTATTATTTTGTACAAAATTTTTTTAATTACATTTATCTAATTTACAAAAATAGAACAAATAATAATTTAAAAAAAACCTGAATTTATTTTTATTTTTTCCTACCACGGTATCTGAAGTGTCTTGGAGGAGTAGGTTTCAGTCCTATTGCCACTAAAGATGCATTGTACCGCAAGATAGAAGCATGCGCATGTATCGAAGTCCCAACTTTTGTGTGGTATGGAAGTCTGAAGGAGATGCCAGTTCAAGTGTCATTCTTGTCACTTGACCACCATTCAAAATGACAATGTCCGTTGTCATAATCCTCTAGCTATTTGTACGTGTGGCATAATAAACAATCAATAAATCAGTTGGTGAAATTCGTAAATAGAAGAAGCTATTCCAAATTTGTATAATTTAAAAATTACACTTATCTTTTAATATTTAAAAAATTATGAACTTGTTCTTACAATTTCTCTAAGTTCATGAGTGTTAGCGAACAAAATCATAGCATGCACTCTATACATTACCTTTTTCAGCATACCTTTGAACATCTTATTTTGGTTGACATACTTGTATCAATGTGTGACTTTGTGATTGAGGAAGTATACATAAAAAATACATGTTTTATAAATATATGACTTCCTAGAATATATAAAATGCAACAGATGTCATTTCAAGGTAACTAATGATAAAAATATGAATCACTACCGAGAAAGGCTTTTAGATAAGACCATTTCATTTTTTAGTTATGCTAGTTGGATGTTTTCCTAAGAATGAATTTTAGACACAGCACTTTATTTTTTCAAAGCAATTAAGCATCGCTTGTAAGAACACTATCTATTATTTGAAAAGTTACTTTGAAATGGAATGTTAAGGGTGATTCTGCGATTGTGTGCTTTCGTGACATCCAGAAAAAGAACGATTTTTAAATCAATTAAATCCTTAAGAAATATAGAATTACTTAAAGGAATATTTTATTAACAACTTGTTAAGCGGTGTTTTGAACGCAATAGTAAAAACTGTACTTATGTTGTTCAAATAGGAACCATTCTCTATTTTATTTCAAGGTTTCTACATGAATAATACCATATTTAAAAAGAAATAATGAAAGAAGTAACGAATTTTTTTTCAAAAGAAGAAATTAAATTTTTTCTCTTTATTGTTTATTGCCACAAATTTATTCATTATATTAGAATATACGAATATACACTTGGATTTCAAATTTAAGAGAATTTTTAGATTTTGTCGATTACTTCTAGAACTACAGGCCAGATTTGAGCGAAATTTGGTATGTATATAAGGTTATATAATGCAAATATATATATATATATATATATATATAGTCAAAATTTCTCTACAAGAGAGGGATTAATAAACACATTAATCAAAACTGAAAAAATTGAAATTGCGAGTTAACCAGACAATACATTTTAAAAGGATATATGAAAAATTTAAATAATAGAGTTAAATATATAAAAATATGGATGCTACAGTATTATAAACATTGCTGACTTCGTACAGCTTATATATAATATAATTTATATAAAAGTGAAGTTGAACATATTTGTGGCCAGTAAACCTTCCCTCTTTCTGTTAATAATACTGAACAAAGACCTATTGAATATAGTGGATAGAAAATCTAAATCTATTACGAGAAAAAGGTAACTTACCTAAAAATTGCATTCAAAAATGCAGAGCCCGCGCTAAATGTGAGTACAATAAACAAGTTATTTCCAGATTCTGGACCCAAATGCCAATTCAAAGCAAAGGAATGGCTGAATAGTAGCACTTAGCAAAAGTATGAAAAGAATAGAAATAAAAATTAAAAATTGTAAACATAATACATTACTTAGGAACACTAAAATTATATATGATTTAAAAATAAATTAAATTAAGTTTAAAAAAACTAAGATAATAAGTAATTTTATTTAAAATTAGAATTTGGAGTAACTGGAGGTAACTATCTACGAAAAATAATAATTTATAATAATATACTATTAATAAACTATGGAATTTTTTCTTTACTATTTAGAGTTTCTTTTTTCAAATAACTGTTAATAATTTAAATGGGAATTTTAGAATTAAGCTTTATTTACTAAAATGTTTATAGTTTTTTTTATTTTGTCTGATTTTTTTTTGAACTATAATTCATTGCGCTGTATGTAATTAATGACAATATTTCTGAGTATAGAAATATGCACATTACTTTCAGAATGTAAATATATATATATATATATATATTGCAGAATATAATGAAAAAAGTTGGTTAATATACCTTCTTTCAGATAATGGCCTCGCACCATGAATTTATTGTGGAAATAAGGCAATTTACGAGTTCCTGTGGCGATTAATTCTATTCGTTCAGCAACTCGGTTTTCAGGTCTTGGGTGGTTCTCGTAAGGAGGTTGATGGTTGCAATTGCCCACCCCAGAGCGTCCAAGCATGCTCTTTCGGGATGGATTCTGCAGATTTAACTGGCCAATCCATTCGGCGAGTATCCTCTCTTTCCAGAATTTCGTTGATTAAATGTGCCTCACGTTGCCACCCATTAAAATAAAATCAGGGTCAACTGCACCCTTGAAAAGATGAGCATATATCTCCAAGACCTCTTCTGTATACCTTCCAGTAGTCACCGTGTCTCTTTCAAAGACATGGAGGTGTGTGTAGCTATCCAATGTAATGCCTGCTCAGATTATCAAGCTTTCAATGAAGTAATGGTTGATTTCCCATTCCGTTTCCTGGTCCATTTATCATATGAAAGAACCACGTATATTCTGGCGTATTACACACATTCGCATATTACACACAGCCATACTTTCTAACTGCATTTTGTTAATTTGCCCTAATGCACACAATAAGTGGGGACAAAATTTATGGAGTATTTTTCTGTTGAAAGTTGATAAGGTATACCATTTATTTTTAATGAACAGTATTTAGATATATATTTGGAAATCTAATTTCCTTATGCACATCTTTACTTATATTTAAAGGTATTTTTTCATATCCGGTACTTAATTCGCACCCATGAACTTCGATCTTATGTTTTGTTAAAAGTGAGCCTTATGGGCCTGAATATACGGTAATTGAAAATACAATTTTAATAATGGCTCAACCTAATAAAAAATGTGTTTGAAAAAGAGCTATGACATACTAAGTTTTTTAAAAAATATCCACAGTTTTCCACCAGTTTATTTTTGAAAGAGCGCACACGTTCATTTGTTCATTTACAAGATGCATTTCGTAATGAACGATTGTAGTCAACTTTTAAAGTAACCATGTGTATTTAGTTGCAAATTTAAGCACATCATTCCTTACAAATCTCTCATCTCTTCTTTAATCTAAACTTTAAATGAAAGAGGTGTAGAGAGGTCTCTGTCCTTTCAAAACGAGCCCACAGAAAGGAGTCCTGTAAACTAAGGCACATAATGTATGAACTAAACTATGAGAATACGCTACTTCGTACTTTGAAATTATGATTAACTTAGTCGGATGGTGAAGTTTATCATGTGCATCTTTTAATGAATAGAAGCACGAATTCTGAGACTCCTAATTAACTAGAATAGGACATACTTAACTACTTGTTGAGAATCAACAACCGTTGTGAGACATTATAATTATTAATGAGCTTCTGATTAGATAAATGGTGGCTATGATATCATGAATCGTGAGTAATAATGTGATTGTAAGTAGAAATAGTTCTTTAACTGGACAGTACAGTCTGGCATTCATAATGATAAATAAATTATTCATCTAAATCAACCATTGTTCGGTTTGTTGAAAATAATCTAAACAATGCATGAGTGTTCCTAAAATTTATGCACGCTCTTAGTGATGCAAAATTTATTATTTGGTATGGTATAAATATTTTAGATCTAATGGTAATTTTTAGGAGCAAGTCAAATTAATAATAAATGGATTAATAAATACTACGTGAAGAAGCACTTAAATTGGAATATATAATTAGTAAATTCCAAGCAATTGTCACGTAAATTTGATTATTAGAACTTAAAGGGGGGGGGGAATTTCTCTTGTGTAATATATAAGTTACTTAGCTTAATTCGGTAATTTCAAGGAACAATAAGATTATTGGCTAATTTACATAAATAATATCAATAAATCATTATGAATTTTATTTGATTAACCTTAAGAAGTTCTAAGTAAATAGCAATTGTGTTAATTTTAATATAATATTATTTTAATACAAGCTTGGCTTTTAATTAAATACATTAATTATTTTCATACTTTTTGAAAAGAACAAGGAATCAAAAAAGCGAAAATTTCCTTTCTGCATTATATATTTGACAATATAACACTTCAAGCAAGTTAACACGAGGAGGAATAAGGATTGATGGAAGAACACCTTAACAAGGAATTTGTGACTGATCAAAGATATCAAGCTAAGGTATTACGATTTTATGTAAGACTTCTTAGAGATATACATATAGATTTGAATTTTTATTTATGGACGATGATACTCATCCACATCAAGCAAACCTTGCTGAGGAATACCTTAGCTACTATAACCTCTTCATCTGAGCATGATATATGTAGAATTTAAGGGAAAGCATTGGAAAAGCATTCGTACATGTATACCATCCTACTAGAGACAAAACTTTTGAGGGTCGAATACCTAGAGTTGGAAAACTTAATTCCCTAAACTGTGATTAACAATATTATTGCCAGCAATAAATCACATTGTTATGTGTGTACTATACAAATTAGGGATGATCCGCAATCATATTGGAATCATGAAATTTAAATATTTTTTAATTTGTTTCTTTTGTCCGAATTCTCCTTGTCACATATTATTGTCATTCATATTGTCTTATATCATATATAGTTGCTTTAAATTTTTCTTTTGTATTTATGTGTTATGATGTATTATTACTCCTTACACACACACACACATTCATAAAATTGCCCTTCACTATTACTGAAACATTCCTAATTTTATGCAAATAAATAAATAATTTTGAATATGAGTGTATATAAAATTTTAAACATATAAAATGGATGGAGATGAAAAGGCATAGAGTACAAACACGTGCTAAGAAAAAATGCATATGTTTACAAAGGGAAAACACCACCATCTACATTCAAAGCTGACGAATATCAGAAGAAGGTTATGTTGTGTTGTTGGTGAGACAGAATGGTACAGTGCACTATAAGTTGCTGAAAGAAAATGAAATTGTCGTTACTGTTCCTAACTTGATATTTTGATCAAAGCAATTCAACATAACCGTCCATTTTTGCCCAACAGAAAGGGGGTGTGATTCTTCATCACGATAACGCTGGACTATACGTATATAACAAGAAACACCACATAAAATATTGCAATGGTGAATTGAGAAATTTTACCTCAGCCAACCTATACTTCTGATATTCACCATCTTACTAGCATCTGTTCAGGTCGCCGCAAAACTTTCTTGGTGGAAAAAAATATATAAGTTATGATGTTGTCTAAATGGCAGGGGAAGAGTACTTTGTCTCCAAAACAAAGGACTTATTTTCCAAGGGTTTAGATAAGCTGCCAGAACGCTGGTAGAGACAGTTGTAACTAACAAAGGATATTATATGTATGAAAAATGACTACAACCTTAGGATGATAAATGATTTATTGAACACAATGAAAGATGAAATATTAGAAGATATATCAAACACCAAGGAGAGCGTCTTTCTCCTGCGTCTAGTGTTCATGTCTGTCGGCGTCCGTCTAAGTGATTTCCTGTGCAGAGCACTATTAACGGGGTGTGACGTCAGTGTGGGTTGTCCAGTCGACGTAAAAGGGAGAGGGGGTGCTACAGTGCACATTTATCCAAATTGAGTTTCAAATAAAAAGCGAAAAAAAATTTTTTCTTTGGAAAAAAAAGGCATAACTTTCCCTTACACCCAATAACTGCATTTAAGCTTTTGAAATCAGTTGCAAAGGATATGCGTTTGGTTTACTTTAAAATTCATTCCATTTTCTATTGATACTATATTTGTATATATATTATACTATCAGATCAGTTGATTAATTTATTATGAGACAAGAATACTTTCCTAAAAGGAACTGTTGTTATTTATGAGTCACACGTGCCCACGGTTGCCAAGTGGTCATGGTCACGAACTTTTGGTCGGTGAGTCTTGATTTCTCTGAAGGCCTGCCGATTCCTAGTTCCGCCAAAGAAGAGGGCCTGACATCCGTTAAAATTAGGCACGTTAGGGTGATTGGAAAATAAGAGAGTGGAGTGCTAGCTCAGATGTCGTCCTCTTCATATTCAAAATTACGTGGTTCGTCTCCAATTTCCTTAGAATACGTTATACGTTAATAACATTAAAATCAAATCAATCGTGAGTCATATATGTAATTTATTTAGAGCACAAAACTCACATAAATCGTCACCAAACGAATCTATATTTTCAACACAGAGGCTAATAATAATCATTGAAAATATGAATTATTTTCTAAAATATGAAACAAAAACCATCCATATAAAATAAACATCCGTGATCAAGTTTAACATATCTAGTTGCAGTTCCTTTCAAATAAACTAAAAAGAGTAAAATATTTAATACATTCTTATAGTTTATCTTTTTTATAGGATATAACTGTAACTACTTATAATAATGAAATTAACAAAACGTACTGAAGAATAAAAAAGATGAGACACGTACAGAACTATCAACACATATTGTTAAACATATTAGGGTATAAATTTTGGACCTAAAATTGAAGTATATATTCAAGGTAAAAGTAACAACTGAAACGCGAGATAATTCAGAATTAAAAATAAAAATATGAATTGGAAATTAAGAACTATAACTGGAAGAAGTACCATCCGTAGTCTTTAGGATTTTGAATTCGATATTTTCTTTTATTCGGCTTCGGGTTATTGAAATATATATTACACAAAATAAAGTAGGATTTTAATAATGCTTTCACAGCGTAACATATGACTAAAGCCTTCGTGAAATCTTTCCGAAAAACACCTGTGCAGTCAATTTGACTAGGATTCTCTTTTCAAGTTTTATTTCTCGTGTTTCTCGAGTTCCCGCATCCAAGTTTCCTTTTCGTTCTACCGTTGTTTCTTCTGCATTTTGAATCTTTCCGCCTTGGTGAATAGGAATATTTCACGGTTTGAGAGCAGAGGTATACAATTTAGTTTTTCGCATCCATATTTTCGTATGCTCTTTTAGTACTTACGCATTTTATTTGAGCATTTTTTTAAAAATAATTTGAATATAAATTGTATTTATTTTTTTACTCAATAGATGATTCCTTTCTGGTTTCGATTTCAAATTTTTTCAGAAAGAAAAATAGAAGCGTTACTTACATTGTATCATACCATTCACACCCTTTCTAAGAATAGTATGATATCATGAAACATAATTTTTTATTGCACCCTCTTGTTGAAGGATTTTAGAAACCAAATTTTATTCAACTGCATTTTCTCTTCTAACTTTTATGTCAACCAGCAGCAAAGGCAAATAAATGTAAAAAGTTAGTGCCTTATAACTATGTTTTTGTATTTCATTCCTCACAGTGTTACTATTACCCTGTGTTTACAGATTTATTCTAATAATTTAGTATATTATACTAATGATTTTTTATATAATAATTGCCTTGTCAATAAGGTTATTACGGTAAATTTATTAGCAAAATACAGAAGTAAAAAATAGCTAATAAATGAGTACTTATTAGTGCACAAAAAGTATTCCCATTCACAAGCTTGACACATATGTTATTTTAAATGTAAAATGTATTTTTGATTATTACATTTATATTGTTAGAGCTTATATAATATCAAGCAATATAATTTATATCCAATTGTTTTCCAGTGTGGCGTTAATGTACTTTCACTCGTGCACTAAACTTTAGATATAATAAAAGTCTTAAATGGTGACGGATATAATTTAAAAAAAAAAGAAACGAGTCTTACAGTAGTCGCATATGATGTGTAACATCTGACTTGTTATCGTGGTAAATACGCAATAGTGACTTTAATCCTGAAAAAAATGAATCGGGTATGACTGGAAATAATTTTCTATCGAATAATTATATCTTTAATGAAAATTTTATTTAATAAATACAAGGAGAAATGCGGTTTTTTAATAAAAATATTCTTCTTCAATTTGGGGAAGAGCGGAGACAATAGATTTATGAAAACTAAAGTGTGACACATATACTTGTGATTTCAAAGTATTTAAAAATCGTTGAAAAACGGCGTCGATAACAGTACCACTGTTAGTTGTCGAAACATATCGATTTGTGTTCATTTCGAGCTTGAGTTCATCTTTCAGAAAAGCTATGAGCGGCTCAGCTTCTGGCAAACTGAAGTTAACGTTAAAATCACCACTCAAAAATCATGGGAAGCGAGAGAAAGTTTTTTTTAAAAAAAAGAGCAGAACCACCTTCGGTATACGGTAAAAGTGCAAAATGCATGAAACCTTTAATTTTTTTAACTGTTTGATTCGGAGAAATGTATGCGACCACCAAAATGACTGTTTGTCCATTTTCAAATAAGCATTCTGCCGCACATATGTCCCCAATATATTGACTAACAATACCCAGAGCTATGTAACAATCTTTTAATTTATATCTCAATTATGGGAGAAATTATCGCAAGTTCGGCTTGTTTGGTGGTCAAGGCGCGATGGCCCCGGTGCGTGGCACCACCTAGCCCATTGGTAGTTACGCCACTGTACTTTATTAAATTTATATAAGATTTTTTTTGTTACATGTCTTAAAACGTTTTTAAATAAAACTATTGAACTGAATTGGAAATAAAGAACTGTTCTGAAATATTTCAGGAAAGAGAATAATTTAAATCACATTACACTATTCATTCCATTATTCTTATAAATTTATCTTGTCATTAAACTGTTTAAAAAAAGAATTTTGATGCAATTTAATATTGAGAAATATCACAGAAAACTGTTTTGAATGAATATATATATATATATATATATATATTTATATATATATAAAGGTTTCTATCTTAACTAAAACTGATATTTTTATAAAATTAATTACTGTACAAAATTCGGAATATTTCTTATTTCGTACTCATTGAAGATATTTAATTATCATTGTAGATCTAACAAATGAAAAACTGATGTTCCTCAGACAGAAACGAAACAGCGTAAAAAAACCGTTTCTTAGTATAACTAGAATATTCGTCAGTTTTTATGTATGTGAACCATGGGTTGGGTAGTAAAAGAGGGGTCAGTTGTCATTGGTTGTAAACTGGACAATCCGAGAACAAAAAAAGAATGGGAAAGAGGGGGGGGGTCCTGTCTTGAGCTCGGATTGCACTTGGAGACAAACATAATATCTCTCTCAACTGTTGTAGAAGAGGCTTGTATGATTCTGTGATGCCATTTTCTTTCATCATGACAACTGTCAGAGCATAATCATCAGAAAATGGAATAAAGGAAATTTGGAAAAATAATAGCATGGAAAAAAATGTTTATTTCAAAGTCGAGAAAATATAGAAAATTAAGAAAAAAAGGCATATATAATTTATCTCTTATGAAGGAACTATTTACCTTCGATTATTAAGACCAGTACTACATGAGTACTTGGCATTTCCTTTATAAACACCCATTCCCCCTCCCAAAAGAGGGGAGGGGGAAGGGGCATTTTAGAGTTGGGATTTCTGTCTACGGGACCCTAATTGCTACTAGAGTTGTACCCCGAGACGAGGCTAGCGAAGAGACACCCCCAAGGCGCTGAATTGGTCAAACAGCGCGCACTTTCCCCGACTTCCTGTTACGCATTTCCGTCCCTTTTCACGAAATCACTCCAACAAATATCCAGCAACCGAGAGTAAAGATGTTACACATCAAAAGCTTAAATTTACAAATTATTGTATATTTATGAAAACTTGACTTGTAATATTAAAAAAAAAATTGACAGTTAAAGAGACTGTCGATAGAAGTGAAAACTTAGAACTTTTAGTATTAAAATTTGGAATTTCATAATGTTTGAATTAAAATTATCAACATCAATCTGGTTATCACATCTATTGACACTCCGAGCAACACGTAAATGCATGTTTATATGGGTTTTTTATTATTCAAATATGTTACGGGCTGTAAGGGATCATAACAAAATATAAATACAATTCAATTAAAATAAAAATTAATATACAATCATTTTATTTATGGATAGTATTTTTATTAACTTAAATTTCAATGTACTTGATTTTTAGCATAATTTTAATTTTTTGCATTGCTGGCTTCATTAATTTCAACAATACTTAGACTTTTTGTACTTTCAATTATTTCATTTTGTTCTAAAAAAGATACAACAGGCTTATGGTAACTAAAAAAAAAAAAGGACATTGTTTGATTCAAATTTATCTAAGTATCGCGTAAAAACTACATCGATCGTCGTTTATATTTTGTAGTACTGAGTTTTCGATCATTGGACATATTTAAATTAAGTGTTTCATTTAGAAATTCAATTAGTGGGGATTTTTATCATCTGCAAAGTAAATATTGAAGTCGCCACTTAAAATCATCGGTACATTATGATATTCTTCGCCAAATCTTTTTCGAGTATTTCAGAACCTTCTTTTGCATAAATCATCCAATTTTTGAATAAAAATTGTTGTATCTGTTTCATAGATTTTCCAGGCGAAATATAAACGGCAACCACACATTAATATGAATTTCCCATTCTCGGAATCGCAACGAGCAACGCACAGTATATACACATTGAATTTTTCAATAAATCCATTGAATTTCACTTATAAGATTTACACAGCACTATAAGTCAGATGTATAGCTACAGATATACTGCTATAAGCATCTCGGTGATGCGAACGCACAAGATTTCACCCATTCAAAAAGTATCTTAAGGCGAACAGCACACTGCGCGTGCGCCAGTCAGAGCATGTCGGTGACGCAAACCCATTAGATTTTCCCCTACCAAAAAGTGCTCAAAGCCGCTAAAGAAGTTTTCACTTCAAAAATCAATTAACTTGAACATGTGTGACTTTATGAGACATATAAAAAATTTGAGTCTTGTTTTATACACATGTATGTGTTGAATTATGAAAAAATTGCCTTTTTTATATTAAAAAATATAAAAAAAGATGTTGATTATGAATTTTATGCAGACTTTAATGCAATAGATAAGTATTATTTTTTACGAATATTTTTTTAAAAAAATTGTGTATGTCATTATTTTAATTTATTAAAAATCTTCATATTTATATTATATGTTGTGTGTGTTATCAGTATAATATATAAAATAACTTATATGAAATAATTTTTTACTGAAATATCGCTCAAATTTCGCCAATTTTTTTATTGAATTTATATCGTTTATTCAATTTTTCTTCTAAAATTTCAATGCTTATTGTGTGTGTGTGTGTGTGTGTGAGTCGTCCTATTTGACCAATTCATATCTATTCTATATAGGTATATTTAGTTATTCTACCTACATACTGTTATATCTATTTGATGGTGCAGGTGTCATTAAGTATCTATTTATCTATGCATCTTTTCGATATTTAATTTTTTTTTACTCTTAATAATTGAGAACCATTATATTTGGTATATTTTATATTTATTTTTCTCTGAGGTTATTTCTAACATACACTGGTGTGCAAAAATTAAGGACGAAGTCGAAAAATTAGCATATCAGCTGAACGAAGAGGCAGAGCGGACAGAAAGACCAATCAGGAGATTAACTGAGGTGATGTACGGTAGCACATGCGCAGATATGTAGGTAGACGTAATGGGGAGTGTCTGAGTAGTAAGCATGTTGTCGGTGTAAGATTAGTATTTCTGGCAAAGAGATTGCACACCGTATAGCAGTTAAAATCACACCGAGTTGCTGCCTCAGTGAGAAATGGCGAATAATCAATCTGTTAGACGACATCTGGATGCTTTTACCCGAGGTCGAATCATTGGGAAGTTGGAGGAAGGTCGCAGTGTGACAAGTGTGGCTGCAGAGTTCGGAATTGCTCACAGCATCGTTTCACGACTTTGGAGACAATTTCAAACTACAGGAACAGCTATCCGGGGGTTCAGTAGTGGTCGTCCACGAGGAACCACACCCGCAGATGACCGGTATATTGCCTTACAGGCCAGAAGAAACAGGCGGTAGACTGCGGGAGAAATCGCAAGACACACGACACAGGCGACTGAACGACCGATATCGCGTTTTACCGTGGCCTGAAGACTGCACGGTGGGGGTCTGTTTGCACGGCACCCTGTACGGTGTGTACCTCTAACGCCTGCCCATCGGAGAAGGCGTTCTCTGTGGTGCCGGGAATACCGGAATTGGAGAGACAATGAATGGGGACGAGTACTCTTTACAGATGAGAGCAGATTCAGTCTGAGTAGCGTTTCTCATCGCATACTCATCTGGAGAGAGCGGGGAAGCCGCAATCATCCCTGGAACATCATTGGAAGGGACAGGTATGGAGGTGGCGGTGTTCTCGTTTAGGAAGGCATCATGCTTGGTAGTCGTACAGACCTTCACATCTTCGACGCAGGTTCAGTCAACGGGACCCTTTATTGTAACGAGATTCTTCTTCCATATGTGCGTCTTTTTAGAGGCGCTATGGGTCCGCAGTTCCTTTTCATGGACGACAATGCACCATGTCATCGCACAGTGGCTGCCGAACAGCTCTTAGAGAGTGAGGATATTGAACGTATGGATTGGCCGGCACGATCTCCGAATCTTAATCAAATCGAGCATGTAGGGGATTTTCTAGGCACAGACGCTTGGCAGCTCGTACCTTACCACCAGTAACGATTCCGGAGCTTCGATTGGCGCTGCAAGACGAATGGGCAGCAATGACTCAACAACTCATTGACAACCTCATTCTCAGCATGGGCAGACGCTGTGAAACCTGCCTAGCAGTCAGGGGAGATCATATCCCCTACTAAAGACCAGATATTTCTTGCTGGACACCCATCACAGGGATGTTTCGGCCTTCAATCGCATTGCGCTCCATGCTACTTTTTCAATAAAGCTTCTTTTTATCACTCTGATTTCTCTTTTAGTAAGTGTTGCTTACATTACTCATGTCCTTACGTATTGGGTATCTTACGGTATTAAATGTGTTGATTTGGAATGCTTTTGTACAAAGTTATATTGAAAAAACCGTCTCGTCCTTAATTTTTACACACCAGTGTATAACATGTTCTATAATTAATATCAATATGTCGATTATAGCAATGTTCTGATTTTGAGTGTCTTTATTTCATAAAATCATAGCCCGATTTTTAAAAAATGATAGTAAAACATGAATAAAATAATTAAATTAAATCGCATGTAATTATTTAAATCTGCTGATATTTTTCAATAAAAGGAAATTAATAATGGAATATTTTAACTTAAAATGGCAAGCAGACTCACAATCAACTCATAGTTTATTGTTACAAAATTCTGGTTCCCTAACAATTTTCCTCTCAAACTTTTACTACTTAACTGAACTCCCATCACTGTTACGCAATTCTCAAAAATTTCCAAAAATGTACATACATGTTTGGCTATGAAATCTTGCATTGTTTATACTTCTCTTAATCTGTTAAGTATTTTATAACTTACTTCAACTTCGTTGCATGTTAATGCATAAACACATATAACAAGTAAGCTACAGATAACACCCGTGTTACATTTTTATACATATTTAAATTAAATATTGGAACTTGATTATTTGCAATTAAAATGGGAAAATGAGTAAACATTTTGGTATTTTGAAACTAAATTGTGCACATAATTAACAGCTGAATAAACATTTTGCTTTGTCTTCTCTAACAGAGTGTAAAAACGATTGAAGAAAGAAGTTCGAATGCATGAACGATATTTAATGTAACTAAATAAGTCTAGTTATAGAATTCCTTTTTATGTTAAACGAAATTAATTTTTACATTGATATCATAAGCTATTACACATTTATTATACAATATCTAGAAGTTTGGATGCAAAAAGCTGAGTTCTACTACTGCACAGTTAGTATATAAATTTTTACGTCAGAGTATCATCAATTCAACTTTATGAACTTTTCTATGCTTATCCGCTTGTTAAATTACTTTTATTAAATCGATAAAAAGTTTACAGTTTAAGTTATAGTTACAATGAATAACTGAAATGGTTGATTAATTGACCTAAAACTAATCTGTAAATTTATGTCTAAATTCACTTATTGCTTTTGTTACTTCTTCGCAAAAGATGACGTTTAGAAGAGGTACTTTGATATGTATTCATGATCTATAGAATGTAGACTTCGTACTATTATAGGCATTTAATACCAATTGTAAATCCTTCTTACCTTTTCTGCTGAAGTGCAACATTGGTTGCTATTTTTGTAATGTGTATTAATTATACTTTAATAATTCCCCATGCCTGTGTATTAATATATAACCATACCATCAAAAATTTGCCTCAAACTAAATTTACTTATAGTTAAATATATATTTTCTGTTTGAGTAATACGAGTTAAAATATTTTTAAAATGTTTAAACTGTATTATAAAAAAATAATGTAATAAACAGTGTTGTGTTTAATATTGTTCTTCTTTGCATTGTTATATAGTGGTTAGATTATAAAAAACACAACGCAGTTTTAATGATGAAATATACAAATCTCTAAAATATAGGAACATTTTAAATAATCATTTGGCATATCAAATTTAATGCCAAACATACTCGTACATTAAAATAAATTTATGCAGTAGTGATAAGATGGAGAGCTACGGATTCAAGCTTGCTTCCACAGAAGATCATATTTCAAAAGATAACTTTCCTTCAAATCTAATTGAATCTCTCATAGCGGAATCTGAGAAGTAAAGTATGAAGTAAAATGTTGTTTGCATTAGTAGAACCTAGTACAAAGTAAATTCCAACTATGAAGGACCTAAAAACAGCTTTGGTAAAGGAATGGGAACTGTTGCCACACGGACTTTTAAACGGATTTATTTCTAGCAAGAATTAACCTTGTGAAAGTCATATAACTGTATGAAAGAAAGGAATTCCATAGTAATCCATTTCCATCTTGTAATCTTTCTTTTAAATCTTCCAACGTTAATGCGTCGTACACACGGACATACCCCATGTGTACCATAGCTATTATATAATGTTTGTAGACATATATTTAAAAAGTTGTATACGTGCATACAAATATATGGCATAAAGTCAGCGATTCTGTTATTTCACTTCTAAAAACAAGTAATATAAAAAAATAATGTCAATTCCTACTTAGGCCAACAAAGAAAATTTTTGTTTTATTTAGCTAAATTTTTTATTAAAAAATGTTTTTAAAAAAACTGTATTAATATCGTGCCATCCACTAAAAGTTTTAAAAGAAGATATTTGAACTTGAGTGGCGCCATCTGTCGTGTTCGTTGTAATTTCGTCAGAAATAACGCAGAATAAATTTAAAATTAAAAAATAAATTTAATTTATGAATTAATATTTTAAAAGTGCATTAACATCAAGTTTCATCCACTGCAAGTTTAAAAAAGTGTATTCGAACTTCAGTATATGAATAAAAAGTATGTTATTAACATATATGGAGGGTATGAACTAATAGTAGGTTTTAATAATCGAGATTATAACTTAATTTTAATTTGTTACCTTAAGATTTGAGTACATATTCACCATACAGAGCTATGCATCTCTTCCAGTCTTTCTTCATCTTTCGAAAGTCGTCATTATCTTATGAAATTATGTAAGAAGCTAATGTTTCACCCCTTGAATAACGTCAATTGTATTGTCAAATATTCAAAACAGCAATGGATTTTTGAGTTAAGGGAATGAGATAAAAGCACTTGGAGAGAATTCGGAAGAATGGGTCGGATATGACAAAATTTCAAACCCAGATCACTTTTAGCCCCCAACTGCACTTCGAAATGAGTCAGTAAATGCATTGTTGTTATGAATACGGATGCTCATTGCATCCCGCAATTTGTTCAATAATGTTCATTAATATATGTACTATTAGTGGTTTGACGCTTTTCAAGGTAGCGTTTTACGATGACTTCACGACAATTCCAACAAAGTGGCAGTGTGAACTACCCGGAAGATTCTAGCACTTTGGTCTTCTATTGGTGAGTGGAGTGGCCCTTGCTCATTTCTTTGGTCTCTATATCCTATTGATTGATCTTAGATTCCTTCATAGTTGCCAGGTGACCAAAAAATTCTCTTTGCCTTGCTTCAAAAGTTTCAACAAAAGCTCTCCTTTCTCAAGTCACACAAGGTCCTTGTTTCTGAAAATGATTAAAAATAATGGAACCCAGCGTGTTGACAACTTTTACGGGAGCAGTTCTTGGTGAATAATTTTCCATATATTATCAAGCTGAATTTAATCTTTTATTATCATTCAAATGATTGCTCTTTAATATACAATGATAAAATGCTCCACTTTTTCTCTAAGGCAGTATCGTCCATGAATGACAGTCTTTTATTTCTCGGATCATCTCGGAGGAAAATGTTACCATAGTATGAAAATTATTTTCTATGTCACAACAATGTCAATTGATGGGCTATTATTTCCATAAACAGCCATGATTTCATCATGGTAATTTAACATTTCAAATGAAAGTACCTTATTACACTGCGAGACTCTTTATCTTCCCCATACTGAGGATTATTTCACTCTACGACTTCTTTAAAGCAAACCAATCAACATTATTGCTGCAATTTAAACTATTTTGGATAAATTAAATATTCAAAATAAATTTTATCCAGATATTTTGGTCATATCTTAGTAATAGATAAAACGTTACGAAATACCTCTATGTGTGGCAGGAGTGTAAAATGCCAGTTTATAATATTAAATTTATAGGAATTTTTATTTCAAGTATTTTATTTTGAAAATTGGCTACAAGTGTTTAGTTTTATAATATTAATTTGTGTATTGGCAACAACGATCATTCGGTTGATTTGTAATTAATTATATTTTGCCGAAGAAACTTCAAATATTTAAATTAAAAACGTATTGAAAATTTCTATTTTCTTAGAAACTCGTTGTTTGCATAAACCGTCAGGAACTCATTCATATATGTAGGCTCACGCTGTGATTTATTTGAAGTAAAATAATTTAATGTATACTACGCTTTAAGGGTTACATTGAGAAATAACTTATTGCAAAGTATTTTAAAAATGGTTTCCATTGAGAAGATTCTGTTTGATTCTTCTAAATTTGCATATAAAATTCCATTTGTAGTGTTTTGAAAAAACGAAGAACAAACAACACAAAACGAAAGTAATTAGATATTGACAAATTTTTGTTACTTCTATCCTTTCAGTTTTGCTCTTTTTTTCCCATGTTGATTTTATGTGATTGAGTAAGGTTTGGCTCTCATTTCTGAACCCATAAAACAATCTAAAAAACGATGCATCAATCATATTATATTATGTTAATCATCGAGTTTATTTATTTAAAAAGGAGAACTTTTAAGTGTAAAAAAAAAATATTTGCTATTTATTTTTGAATATTTTATTAGCTATCGTATTTTCATTTTAAAAACATATTATTTTGACAGAAATTTTATTTATCTGTTTTTTGCATACTTTTATTAAATTTTAAAGCAATATTTAATTTAAAGTAAATATTTTTAGTGGAATTTAAAAGATATTTATTTAAACATTGTTAGTGGAAATTTAATTAAGTTAAAACTGGGCTAGGCAAATTTTGATATTTATCGCAAACTAATAATTTAATTTGTAATAATAATATTTAATTTATATGATAGTTTGTTGCCAAATAATATTTATTTTTAGAATTTTTTTAAAAATATAGTTCCGTATTTATTATTGCGTCTGTATTCTGTTAATTGTTTAGGTAAAGAAATAGATTTTAAGATATATTTAACTTTAATGTATTATTTATAGAAAGAATTGTTTATTAAAATATCACAAATGACACCTATTGGAAAAACTTAAAGAAGAACCTTTAAATAGTAAAATTTTAATTAGGGAATTTAAAGTTTTTTCTGATAAAAATTTTCGATAAGTCAAAATTCTAATTATGAAATAAAGTTATTAAATACTATAATCGATAGACATAAGAAAAAACTGTACTAAAAAGGAAGAAAAGGAATGCCAAAATGATCCGAGAAAAAAAACAAAAGACACATTAGAGGAAAGAAGAGGCTTAAGTAGAAAGTAGAATTTCAATAAGAAGCTTAAGCTTAGATAATGAATTAAATAATAATTATCTCAATGAAAATCTGTTAAAAACTACAAATGTAAAACTTAGATTCGATATTCAAAATTTGATACTGATATTTGAGTAATAAAATAATGATATTAGTTTTTATCTTACTCTGTTAGAACCCCAAATTCGAAGAGCAGATATTGTAAGAACGTTTTGAGTGTGTTATCTAGTTGGTCTATTGTCAGTTCGCATTGTTTAGATGGTAAATAGAAAATGAAGAAATAACAGTTGATTACTGTTATGTCAGAACTTTGCTTCTAAAGTGGTTTAAAACGAATACTGATAAAATTCAGACACTATTTATGAACCTTTAAT
>BMAO01032132.1:0-56215 GCA_019973975.1 Trichonephila clavata
TTAAGAAATTAAGTTCGTGCTGTAGCTTTTGCGTCAAAGTATAGTATTATTGAATTCAATACGTTGTATTGTATGGAGGGGGCGTGATGAAAATTATGATGGAGTATGGGGTCTCAAATAATGAAAGTTTGAGAAGCACTAGTGTAAGGCAAATTGTTGTGTGTGTGAAAGGTCTGATTCATTTTTTAAAAAAAACATACAGTTCTTTATACAGATAATTTATTGTGACTGAAGAAGGAAGAAAATAAATTTTTTTTCATTCATTTGATGATTTCGTCTCTTAGTATACTGGAACATATATCAAGTACAGTTTCTAAATTCCTACCTTAACATGGCTAGAAGCTGAGAGAATTTGTCATCTTTTTGGTTTTCAGAAATTTTCCATTTTAGAATATTAGTTGAAGAATATAACTAACTGTACGCTGTGCAGTGTAATCAGAAGCTACACTGGCTAAAAAATCTTAGTTGACCTGCCGCGCGTGTCGTTTTTATTTCAGTAATAATGAACTAAACGGGTGACGTCATATTCACATAACAGAAATCACATGTTTCCAGCTGATAAATTCATACGCTTCGCTGCTGCCATCTTTTGGTTTTTGCAGAAACTTTCTTTTAAAATGTACATATTTGTCAACAGTAGCAAGTAGAAAAATAAATACAAGTCTAATTTGTTTTGAATTCAATGAAGAACATTTAGCATTTGACCGTCATGAGTTAAGCTCATTGCCTACTGACGTGTACAGCGTGTAGTTGGCTGTTTTTCGACGAAATCGTCTTCACTTTTAGTGGCACGTTTTTCTAACACAAGGGGTAGAATATTTAGTGCTATTTCAGGAAAACAGAATGCATTTTTAAACGCATTTATTAAATATTGAAATAACCTGAATTTTTTTATTTATAACTTTATTTTAAACTAGAAACAAGTAATATAAAAAAAAAATTAAGTCAATTCCTACTTTGAATGAATGAATAGAAACTATTTTCTTGACGATTGAAAATTCCAACAATATATATATATATATATATATATATGACAGGCCCCGGGCCTGCTGGTTAAATGAGGAGGGCATCATCTCTAAAAAATACTTCTTTATTCCGCTTCAATCATATAAAATCCAACATGGCGGCCCTTTGGCGCGCAACCGAGTAGAACAATAGACAGTAATTCAACGAGGAGTCACCAGCTAAGCCTTTTCGAGTATGCGTTCTCCTTCGTCAGCGCTCACTCCACCTTTAAATAGGCTTATTTACTCACAAATCTTTACGCGATGGTAAAGAGTTCGCTCTGTTTTTATTTATTACTCACTTAATTTTGAAGCTAATCTTTTCAAACCTGACATATATATATATATATATATATATATAGGGAGAGCGTGAACTAATTGCAGGAATTGAAAAAAGAGCATGATTTGTCTGCATTGTTGTAACAATGCACACCTGGTTTGGCTAGTTTGGCTGAAAAACCAGTTTTTTACGCCAACTTTTGTCATTGTTTTAACAATATATGTGTGTGTGTATATAGAAAAAGTGAGCTAATAGTAGGAATTGGAAAAAAAAAGCATTTGAAACTAATTTGCTAAGAAAACCATTTCACAGTTATTCTTTGATATATGCGCCGATTATTTGAAGTTTGTATAAGTCAATAATCTGTCACAAACGTAACTATAAAGGACGAATTAACCCGTTTGTATAAATACTGCTGCACAAACATTAATTTGTAAGCGCAAATATATTCTCAATCAATAAAACTGGAACAACGAATATATATATTATATATGCAAAAAGAAAAGATAAAAAAAAAAAGAAACATCATCCAGGTTAAAATTTATATTCAGCTGAACGATTGTTTTTGGTGAACTGAAACAGAGCAAATAAGGGCCTTCTTAATTAAATATTTGATTATCCTTCTTTATTTGCTTGCGAATTACCTGTGAGGGAACCTTAGGGACTATATCATTCAATCTGCATATTGTTGAATCTTTTATTAACCACATATGAGAGAAGATTAATAATGCAAACTGAGTTATAAAATTTGGTAAGAAGGATGAATTTTTCATTCGTTATCGTCTGAACAAGTTCTAGTAAATAGTGTGGAATGGGAATAGGATATTGTTACAATCCTGTGTTATAATTGAAAACATGACTTTTGTTTACTGGAATAAACGTTTTTTAATTCTATTAACACACCTATTTAAAAATACACTTGACCATATGAACCTTCTTCTGACATCTTGTTTCACCCCGGTCTCTACATCCTTCTTCAGCTTCCATTCTTCTTAAGGTCAGAAGAAAAACCAGTTCCTTCATGCAACAGCGCCCTCTGTTGATCAACCAAATTATGTTTGCATGTTAATTCTTTACAGTATGTAAAATTTTTCTGTGCAAATATATATACAGCGAGAGAAGAAAAACGATTCATTCACACACGCACCTTGAGATCTTGAACTGTTAGGCCGACAAGCTCTTGAAGTTTGACAGGCATGTGTCTTTTGTTGAGTGGAGATGTGCTTAGAACGTGTTTTGTGGAAATGATTTTTTGAACTATATATTTAACTTTTTAATTAATGAAACATCCAAACGAACAGTTTAAAAGTGTAAAAATCATGCGGTAACGCTGGAGGGGGAAATATATATATAAAAAAAGCTTCTTGCAAACTTTTTCTTTAAAGCAGTGTAAAACACTTTTAACATAGATAATTGATGCAGTTTTTTGCTCATTCGTGACAATTTTTAGAATCGTTGCTTTATTGGTAGTTGTGTGTGATAGTTTTGTTCTTACAATAAGAGAAATGCAACCTCTGAGAATAAAGTTCGTGAAGTCAGAACGGCTGATCCGGGAACACCGGCGAAACAAAACACTGCATCAATTTATTGTCTTAAAAACTGTACTCATTAGACTAAAAATACAATTTGCTTTAGTTATTATACGTTTACAAAAGTCAGTTTTAGAAAATGAACGTGAGTGCACTCGAAAAAGAATTGATGGAATAAAATAAAATGTGAAAATGAAAGTAAAACCTAATCTTATAGTTTGATCATACAAAAGAATTCGTTATAGAACTATGGAGTGACATTTCACACCACTATAGTTTTATATTAATTCAACGCATAACGCGAAAGATATGCAACTTTTTTAATTATTTTTTTTTCTCTTTTTAATTGCAAAATGAGTTTTTCGGCGTGTTTTATTATTTTTACAATCGTATTACAAGCTCCTATTATTTTTTTAAATGTTCTGTAAGTAGCTAAAATTTATTTACTACATTTCTCGCATACTTTGGTTGGTACTTAGCTTTAGCGCTTATAACAAATACGGGAACTTTCTCTGAATTCTTCTAGTTTTTTTATCCTTTACCTCAGCGTTGCAGTCCAGCAAAAAACCGTGCATTTAGCTCTGCTGGCCCCAAATAATGGTTTTCCCATTATTTTGATCTGAGGAGAGGGAAAAAGGGGCTTCATATCTCTGAATCCCCCCCTCCCCTTGTCTCATTTAGTCGTGAGCATGAAAAATAATTGCTGTCGGTTTCCACATTCCACCGTTCCCGTTGGCAACAGTTTGGCGAAGGTAACTGTTTCTGACCTTCTAAAAGGCAACAACGTTGGAACAAACATTCTTCCAAAGTTGTTCGCTAATGCTGTTTGGAACTTCGGTAGCGACATTATGAAAACGATTCTTACAACACTCCCCTATTTATGCTACTTCTTTGACGTTTCTGTACTATAAAGTACTGTACTATTGTATCAAACTCTTTGCTCGTTTTTGTGTGGATGGTATATTGAGTAAATAAGAATAACTTATATACCACGCAAATATATTTTTGAAGTTCTTTTTTTTCAATATTCAGAAGGGATATTTCAAGTTTGAAGTTACATTTTATATTGAATATGAATCTATACAACATAGAAGCCATTATATTTGTTTACAGTTAATATTATTCTATCATAAAATCCGCACTCACATAAATTATTTGAGAAATAATCTCTCTCTCTCTCACTTTTTTTTAGAATAAGAATTTTAAGTCTCTTGTTGATTATTAAATAAAACCCTGTTAATACGTACGCTGTAAACTTGAACTGAACTCAAAATAGGAATAATTCATCTCTTTGAAAATGACTACAATATAAAATTCTGAGCTAATTTAAATACACTATGAAAGTTTATTTGTAATCTTTCAATAGTTTCATTGAAAACACTTAAGTATTATGTGTTATAGTGAATTCTTCACCTTCATTGGCTAGTTCAGTTTTACTTTTCTCTTTTTATTTTTATTTTCCTATTATTAAACAATTTATAATCCATTTTTTCATTTAAAATCCTTTAAGAAGATATTCCTTTTAGCACGGATATGTTTCTTTTTAAAAATAACTCATTTAAGTTTTGATTGGACATTTATATAAAATTACAAAATGAACTAAATAAGTTTTGAAAATACTGAATCGAAATACTGTATTCAGTCGTAAACAGAAAAATGATATTCATTCTTATATCAATTCTAATTTCTGTCTGTTGACCCTCCAGTAACTAAATAAAACGAGTATCAATTGCTTCAAATTATGTGGCTTAATGCAGTGCTTCTCAAACTTTCAATATCTGCAACCCAATATTCAATCATAATTTTCATCGCCCCCCCCCCCTCTCAAAACAATAACAATGTATTGAATTCAAAAATACTATACTTAGACGCGAAACCAATATTTTGACTTAAACCTCTAAAGTACCACCAGCGTATATAAATATCTCACTCAGCCAGTGGGTTAATTGCCCCAGGCGTATATATATTTCTTTCCGAAGTACTATCTTTTTTGTGAACTACTATCCATTAAATTATTTCGAAGGCTTTGGAATGCAATAAAATAATTTAGAAATTGTTTGCGAAGGATTTACTTATTTATTCCTTTTCTACTCCCTTCTTCCCCATTATACCACATACGCTCCACTATATGTTAAAAGGTTGGCATTGGGGAATGAATCACATAATTTTTTTATCAGCCTTTAAGGTTTTAATTATAAACCGTACAAATTATATATATATCAAGATAAGTGTTAATTTTTGTATATAATTTTATATATGACAAGCTCATGGAGGCACCGGAAATTATTCAACTTGTTTTTAACGTAGTAATGTTAAATTAATTATAAAATACATTATGCTGTACTGATACATTTATAAGTATATTATATCAGTGTAAATGTGTATTTTTTATTATGTCAGAATGTAGCTTGTTTGTTTGCTTTCTGTAAATTAGCAATTTTTAAATAATCTTTTTATTTCCGACACGCTCGTGCCCCCCTCGTTGGGTTATCACGCACCCCTAAGGGAGAGCGCTCCACAGTTTGAGAAACACTGTCTTAATGCATTTATATTGATACACAGTAGTCGGTTTAAAGAAAAAAAAGTAGAATTTATTTCGGTTGTATTATATTACATTTAGGGGTCACGTCGTTAGAATGCAGAATCCGCCAGCCGGTTATTTGGGAAATCCCAACATGACTGGCGATAGTCTGCATCCTATTACCGAGATTGTTCTGTACCAGATCCATCACAGTCTTCTCTTTGTTGCACTTTCTTACTCTTCACTCACGTTCCTGCGTGACCGCGATGAAGGATCATCGGCCAAACAATCTCTGATGCAAGCGTGCAAAGAAAGCGTGGCAGTTAGTTTCCCTGCTGGGATACATTAATCGTATAACTGTTGTACGTCTAGTCCATTGCAATCAGCAGTTTCGTATTCTAGATGCATATCAGTGAACTCAGCATTCGTGTAACGTTTCATCCTACTACCACTTTGCCAGCAAGTGAAATGAATCTTCATAGCTAGTGTGGCAGCAAAAACTGTGTGCATGCACCATCATCTGATGCTTCGGTTTACAAAGAGGCATCTAGACCAACTTGCGGCACGCATGCCTTAGTGAGGCACGGCTGAGCAGTGGCGGATCAAGCGGGTGTCGGACCTGACGGCCGCCAGGGGCCCCCAGCGCTGGTAGGGGCCCAAGCTTGATGAGTGCAAAGGCCAGCGACAAACCAACCACGCCACCTTGGAACAAGAAATGAAAAGAAAACAAAGATACAATGAAACCCCTGCTAGAAATTTATCGAGATGCAAAACAAATCCTAAAGTAGAAAAACTTTTGAAAATATTTTTAACAATACCGAAATCGAATGCATCAGGTGAATGATCTTTTTTAGTTTTAAAACGTGTTAAAAATAATTCAAGAAGTACTATGGGAGAAAAGACACAAATTGAACAAAAAAGCCATATTATATACAGAATAAAATGTATTGGACACAAAATAGATATGGTAAAAATAATTGATGACTTGCCAAAGAGAAATCAAACTGTATAGCAAAACTGTAAGGTCTTAAGTAAGGTTTTCAATTTTTTTTCATACAGTTAAGATTTTTCTTTAGCCGATGAGTTTTTTTAAGCAATATATTTTATTTTGAGAATTTAAAGTAGGCGACTTTTTTCACTATTTTAGTTTTTCAACTCTTAAGCCCATGGGCCTCAAACCTTTTACCGCCAGGGGCCTCCAACCATCTTAATCCGCCTCTGCGGCTGAGTTGTAGTATTGACACGGGAAGACTTATTAAAAATTTTGAAAATATAATAATAAGTACTCTTTTTTTTACTGTTTCATTGTAGATGGTTGTCTCAGACGAAACAAAACATTATAACTTATTTTAAATACACTTAATTCAATAGAACAATTTACAATAGAAAATTATATGATATAGATAACACTCCTTTATTGTTGTGAGTGTTGTTTTTCCAAAGGAAATACATTCGTAAAATTCTGTAATTTGAGAGAGCGTGTTTTAAAATATATGGAAGAATACAATAAACTGTTCAGGGAGTGCTTGCTTCTCAGGAATGAAGATAGGCTTTGAGGTTTAGCTTTTCTTACCGATACTACAAGCCATTGTAATAATTCAAACTTAGAATTGCAAGGGAAGGATAGTTCTTTTCCAATCCTGATTGATCATATATCTTCTTTTGTGAGCCATTTTTGCTTCTTTTTTTTATCTCGATTCTGTAGAAAGAAGAGAAACGGATACACACCTAAAGCAAACCGATTTTGTTACCATCTTTGAGAACTAATCCTAATGTAGACGATCCAGCAAAAAAATCTACAGTTTGAAAAACCACTTTAAGAAAGTGCTGGCTGTTTAGTAATTATTTAGAATTAAATTTTTCTGGTTACTTATTTTTTATTTTGTGCTTAAGTGAACTGTTGAAACTGAAACAAAAATTTTAACAATAAAATTTAAGTTCGTACTTTTATCTTATTTATTGTATTATTTTTAAATTTACACTACTTAGACTTGCATAAAAATTCCATAGTAAGTCTTTAAGTAACATTTTTTCGCTTTTTCATAATCTTTTGCTTGTAGGAAATGTTTGAAGTGGCACGCATATTTTTTAAATCAGATAGTGACACTTTTCCCGAAATGTTGGATACCCCTGGCGTACACCAATCAATGACTTCTCAGTATTTTTGCTGTACTAAAAATATTAAGCATGGTTTCTTTTCTTATTCTTATTCTTATGTTGTCTTTCTAGTGTTTTGTAATTGTCTCTACCGCGCCAGGCAAGCGTTTGCGTCAATGCATTCTTATGTGATTTCCTAGCGTCTAGGTATAATCTCTCTCCTGTGAAAATTTGTAACCGCTATACTGATGCACTTAGTAGAATTATAGCTCTCAAATTGTTTAATATTTAAATAATTTCATAATTTTTAAGGTAACCGACTACTTGCAACACTTTTTTTTTTTTTTTTATAAAAATGGAGATATGGGGATTTTTTTTTGTGGTTTTTAGATTTGTTTAGTACATTTTAAGAAAAATATGCTAAAATTAAGAAGAGAAAAAGAAATTATTATTACTAAAATCGGAAAAAATGAGTAAAAATTTACAAAAAATAGCATAAGCGGGGCCCATTCTGTACCAAAAGTTTATGAACACATTTTCAATTCTGATGTGTTGCTATGTTATTCATGTTTGAAATACCTTCAGGATAAGAGATTTTTTTGTTTTTTCAAAAACTAGAGCACTTTATCTGAGTTATTACATGAAAAGGCTTAATAAAAGTGATTATACTCACATAAGGGGCTGTAAGTTTTGTAATAAAACAGTGATTAATAAATTTAATGATTAAAACTCTTCTACTATTATACAGAATCCTGTATGGTGGTTAGCGACGCCGGCTGCTGTACCGTAGGGCCTGGGTTCGAATCCGGGAGAAGACATGGATGTTTGTAAATGTATAGTGCCTTCGCGGCATGGGGGTATTCTAAACAGCCGTCGAGCCGCAAGTCCTCTCGTATGGTTGGTGGAAGGGGACGAGAGGTAGGAAACCCCTGACCACTCCCAGGGTGTTCTCCCTCAAAATTGGGGTAGAACCGAGCCAAAACGTACTGTCACCTGCATGGTGCTCAAAGCTACGGCTAACGACAGGCGTACAATATAGCCCGATGCCATGAGGAATTTCGTGGGCCTCGATCTGACTTCGTTAGACAGGTGGCATAAGCAACAACAACAACAACATACGTAAAAAAAAATCAGCAAATTATTTTCAAACTTTTTTAGTAATCACTGTCCCCATTTAAGTATTTAAAAAAAACACATTTCGAGTAAAACGCGTTTTAAATATATCTTGCTTAATGTAATGGCATCTGCTTTTACTAAAAGAATTATAGTTTTTGTTCTAGTGAACGTAAAATAATAAACTTGGTATTTTTATATATCTAATAAGATGGTCTGCAAAATAAATTTATAAAAAAAATGCCAGTTTTTGGCAAAAATCACAATTTTAGATTACTCGGATACCTTAAAATTACTTTAATTTCACATTTAATTAAGATATAAAATTAATCTGTTTAGAAATATTTTAAAAACTATTTTGTTCTAAATTTAATCGAATTCATTTATTATCAAAAGCATCTAAGCATCTGAAAATAGCTTAATTTTAGTTGCATTTGATATCTTTTAAAATTATTTAATTTAATTTTATGGCGTAAATTATTACATTTTATTGCATTCTGCAGAAGTAATTATATTCTAATTAACGATATATAAACCTGATAGAATAAAAAACTTCCACTAACTTAAGTTGTAATCTTTTGCTTCTGATTCGTAAATATCCAAAGTTTCATTTTTTAATGACTTAGACTATTAAATATTTCCACTGCGGAAAATATTTCATATCTAAATAATGAATTTTTTACGGTTATGCTAAAATCAACTATATTAATTTTTTTATAGTTCTCTGCTTATTTATTTAAATTACCGTTAACCCAAACTATGTTTCTTACTCAAAAATTGTTACTATATGCGGTAGTTTTTAAAACTTTTATACGTCATAATTTATTACTGAGGTTTATCTAATTAAATAAATGTTTTTTGCACAGCATTTTTTCCACTGCGTTGATTTAATTCCATTAGAGAAGTTATATTCATTTCTTTATTTATGCTGATAAAAAAATTCTTTTTTTTACCTCCCTCGTTTGCAGAGGGATAACAACATTAATTAAGGGCAATTTTTTTAAACTACAGACTTTATTTTTTCGCTAATTTAACCGTATTTATTTCGAAATGTGGTTAGAGGCTTGATATTTCTGCTAATAATTGCATCCTCTCTATCATTTCAAACTCGTGCAATATTAATTAATTGAGTATAAAAAGAGATGATTCTTTTCCTTTGGTGTAAGTGCTAAAAATTGGCATTAATTACGGTTGCATGTTACATGCAAATATACCGTGCAATGGTACCGTAAAAAAAATGGAATTTTTTTTTTGTAGTGATTTCTAAAAGAAAATGTGTATCCTAATTAATATAACGTGTGCATAAGTGGATTATAATTACAAAGGTAGGAATAGCAATTAGCGTTGAGAAATTCGGAAGCCTGCTGTATTATTATCACATAAGTTGATAAATTAAGTTTAAAAAATGAAAGAGAAGAAAAGCAACTAGGGAGAAATAGCAGATTTTTCTGAGAACTCATTATTTGTAGTTCTTTTCAGCTTTAATTTATCTATAATAAGTATTTTTTTTCTCTCTATCAGCAAAACTGACAAATTATCAGCAAATCAATAAACAATTATAGCTCCCCGGTACAAATTGTTAAAATTTGGGTTCTATTATTTCTATATTATCTTTCTCTATTAATGTTTCGGCATTTTGATGGGAAATTTTTCAAAATTTAAATAATACGACTTCTTGCGAAGTGTTTTTTCTTTAATTAAAAATTGAGACATGAGAATTTTTTTGTGGTTTTTAGATTTATTTTGTCAAATTTAAGAAGGAAGTTCTAAAATCGAAGAAAGGAAAAAATTCATTTTATCAAAATCTGAAAAATATTGAGAAAAATTTATTTTAAAAAATTCATTAATGGTGCCCTATCTATATAAATGTTTTAAACAATTTTTCAATTTTGATGGATTACATTGCTATTCATTTTTAAAAGGACCTTTAGAATAAGAGATATTTGAATTTTCTACAAAAAATAGAGCGTTTTATTTTAAATAATGTTTGAAATTGCCTAAAAATCTCTGGTCATATTCACATAAGGGACTGTAAATTTTGTAATAATGCAGTGATTGATAAATCCGAAGGTAAAATCAATTCTACTTTTATACAGAACATACACAAAAATTTTCAGTAAATTCTTTTTAAAACTTCTTCAACAATCCTTGTCCAAATTTGAACAATTTCTGAAAAAACACAACATATAGCTCACTGCAAACAATCATTGCATATGGTGTGGAGTTGGGTTTTTTTTGGTAAGGATATCTTTTTCATTAAATAGGAAACATTCTTCACATAGTATCACTTGAGGTAACAAAACAATGAATTGTTAATCGTGTGCGGTTCTCCTATTTAACAAATGGTGCTTTGAAAAAGAATTTTTATATTTTTAAAGAAAATTTGCTGAAAAATTAATTTGCGAAATGTGTTTAGGCAGCAAAAGATGTTTTATATCTTAAATGATGTAAGGACACATATTACCTATGTGAATATAAAGACTACTCCCAGCTCAAAATATTGTGAAATGGCCCTTTTAAAAGACATAAATATGAAAAGAATATATTTTTAGTCAAAAGACTGAAAAAAGTTTCCTTTTAGTGGGGAAAGAATTCTTTTTGTTCTACAGTACATGAGCCGAAAAATTTTCAGACGAAATGCAAAAAAAGAAGAGTTCTGTGGAGAAAATATTCGGGTGATATGAATTAAGAAAAAATTCTGCTTAAAAGCCTAAAATTTTTCTTACTGAAATAAAAGAAAAAAAGTTATAATTATCGCCTATTTGCTTTTTTGTTAGTCTCTTTTGAAGCTTTTCAATAAAAGGCTTTTTTCAGAGAGAAATAAATTTCTATGAAACAACGCTCTATTCAGAGACAATCTTTACGAAAAAGGTTATTTTCAAAGCAGAAAATTGCATAAAAATACTTTTTCCAGAACAAAAAAAAAATTGCTTTTAAAATATCTTTTGGGGGCCAGTAACCTTATATAAAAAAGCTCTCTTGTAGCTGAAAATTCCTACAAAAAAGGCCCTTTTTAGGGCCAAAAATTCGTACAAAAAGGTTCTTTTTAGAGCCCAAAAATTTGTGTCCAGAAAGGCTCTTCTCAGAGCCAATATATTTATATAAAAGGCTATTTAAGAGCCAAAATTTCCTATGAAAAAAGGCTCTTTTAAGAGCCAATAATTCCAATGAAAAAAGGCTCTTTTCAGAGCCAATAATTCTAATAAAAAAGGCTCTTTTCAGAGCCAAAAATTCCAAAAAAAGGCTCTTTTAAGAGCCAAACACTTTTATGAAAAAAGGCTCTTTTAAGAGCCAAACATTTATATAAAAAAGGCTCTTTTAAGAGCCAATAATTCCAATAAAAAAGGCTCTTTTCAGAGCCCAAAAATTCCCATGAAAAAGGCTCTTCTAAGAGCTAATCATTCCTATGAAAAAAGGCTCTTTTAAGAGCCAAAAATTCCAATAAAAAAGGCTCTTTTCAGAGCCAATAAATTTTTATAAAAGGCTCTTTTAAGAGCCACAAATTCCTATGGAAAAAGGCTCTTTTAAGGGCCAAACTTTCTTATGGAAAAAAGGCTCTTTTAAGAGCCAATAATTCCAATAAAAAAGGCTCTTTTCAGAGCCAAAAATTCCTACGAAAATAGGTTCTTTTAAAAGGCTCTTTTTTTTTTCTTTTTAAAGGCCAAAAAAATCTTATGAAAAGAAGCTTAAGAGCTGTTAATATGAGAGGCATCTTTTATTCTATAGATTTTAAAATGTTGGAGGGCTCATAAAGTTTCGTTAAAGATTGAAATTGATAATTCATGAAATGAAATATTCAAACGAATGCCGTATTTACATTTATTAACTTGAACTATATACTAGTCAATATCGATAAAATATACCTAAATGTAAGGCACGGACTTCCACACTGCACCCTAAAACTTGGTCCCAACCACCATTGGTTCTTTCGGGTCAAAGATCTGTCTGGGCTGCGACCCTCTTGTCGCTACATGTTGAAAACCATATGCCGAGCCATAAATTGACCAGTCACTTCAACGCCGAGAATACAATCCTTGGTAATTCCTCTTCACAATAGTGGATCATCCCTTCCACATAAGTGTAGCCACGTGTTAACGAAACGTGACCACGTTTTAAACGAAACGGAAGAATGGACAGCCGTTGAAACAGGCGTGGCCCATCTGTGCCTCGTTTTGAACAAAAGGATATTTGTGGTTTGAGTCTCGGCCTATGGCATCACAGAAGAAAAGAGGGGTAGAAATCAGCTGGCTGAGGAACGACGCTACTAAGTATTTGATATTTAAAAAAAATCGAAGCACAGATTTTGGAGATATTTCCATTTATTATGGCAGGAAAAAAAACGAAAATAATTATGAAAAATGTATTGAAATATAATTATTTCAATTTCTTATACACGGAAAATTCACATTTTATAAAATTAAAAACTATACATTTCGTCTACCAGACACAATTAGTTTTTTTATGTAAATTTTACATGACAGGTATATGAGTTATTGATTTAAATCTGGGGGAGAATTATTCTGATAACTATCCTGAACATTAGTTAAAAAGATAACATTTGAAGTAGAGTAATTTTTAATTAACCTTTTTTTGACTACTAAAGGGTATTGAAATTGAATTCAAACTAATCCATTTTGACTAAAGTGTTTCTGACTTTTATCAATAAAATTGTTCCATAGCCCATTATAAGGTAAATGGGAGCTATCCATATATCCCTTAAAACGTATACTTATTTCCTTTAAGTTTTTTAATATGTACCATTGGTCCTCTATAAATTAATTTGCTTTTTTACTAGCTCAATATATATTAACACGTTAACGTAGTGTTCTTATCGGATGTATGTTCTTCTTTAGGAAAATAATTTTTAAAAAATTTCTAAAATTAGTCCTGTGAAATTTATTTTATTATTTTTTCTTTCCAAACTGTGAAAAGTGAAGAAATCATATTTTTGTTGGAAAACATAACTTTTTATTATGCATTATTAAAAATAAATCAGATCGCTATGAAAAGCTTTTTTCTGATATGTACTAAGAAATTCTCGACTGCAAGTGAAAGAGGAAAACATTTTCCACGTGCATCGCAATTTCTCGTGCTTCTTCTGTATCAAAACCTTTTTGGTTCTGTCGATGGCATCACTCGAGACGTGAGCCATTATTGTTATTACATTCTCACAAAATTCCCTCAAATGCATTCTGTTGCCATCCATTGTTACATAATATTATTTTTTTTATCTAACTCCGATGACTGTTTCACAATGAGAAAAAAGAAAAAAATGCGTTTCGTGCGAATGTTTCTTATCGTTATTTGTCTACAAAAATATAATTTTTTTTCCTTTTCTTTTTTAACCCTTCTTATTTTAAAATGATTAATAAAGCAATAAGAAGAGGAGTGTCTTAGATAAGACATTAAAATAAATTTATCGATTTTTGAAAAATCTCTACTTTTAACACAGTAGAAGGTAGTTATTATTTATGATAGACAATCTGTAATATTTATTTTTCCAATACTGTCTAGATATACTTACACATCTGAGGACTTGACGAAACTGTATAATAATTAACTAATAAAAAAACCCAATACACACATTTGGCCAATAAATTAAAAACCATTAGGATTGAATGCGTGCTAGGGCTGAAGTATGCAGTTTTTTTCATGACATTGGTTACACGTGGTTAGAATGCTAGTATAAGTAAGGTGTAAGAGTGTTTTTCACGATGAATAATGGGTAAGATGACAAATATTTGAAAAAAGGCTTATTGACGGTGCCTGTTTAGCAGGGGCCTCAATTTCGAAGACAGCAAATCTGACTGGGTTCTCAAAAGCGGCCATATCACAGGTTTTCAAAATTTGGAATCAGAACCTACAGTCCTTCTCTAGAAGACGTAATTGCTGTTCGAACATTGTTTGTCAATGTCATAGTCATCTTCAATGAATTGTACGACAGAACAAGGACACTACTGTCCTTCAACTAACACAAATCGTCAACAAAGGCTCTTTGCAACGGATTTCAGATTGAACCATGCGCAGAGAATTGGAATGCGTAACCGGGTGCCTGTGAAAAGCCACTCACTTCTGCTCTAAAAGTTAAAATTTATTTACAATGATGTCAGGGAAAGCAGACACTTGACATTTGAGGATGGGAAACGGTTGCTGTGGTCGGAAGAATCACGCAAAACTTTATTTCTCACTGATGGAATACGTCGAATTTGGCAAGAACCCCACAAAGCCATGGATCCAACTTGCCTTATTTGCACTGTGCAAGGGTCTGTTGGGAGTGTCATGATATGAGGGATGTTCTTCTGGGGTGAAAGTGGTGTTCTGGTGTTCCTCGAGGGTAAACAAACAACCATAAGATACCTGCAGATCAAGTACACACTGCAGTGTTGCATTTTTACCCTGAGGGCAACGGATACTTCATGGACAATAATGCAACTATACATCGTGCCAGAAGTGTTGAAAATAGGCTCGCTATACATCAGTCTGACTTCCAACACTTTCCCTGGCCATAGCATAACCCGGATATTAACCACATAGAAAATGTGTGGGATATGGTAATAATACACTTCCGACAGCACTTTCCTCTTCCGCCTAAATTACAAAATCTAAAAAGCTGCATTGCCAACGCTTGGTATTCTCTGAACGTAAATGCTCGCCAAAAGCATGACGTTTCGATGCGTAAACGAATCAGAGCAGTTATCTATAAGCAAAAGGGTGTCCAATTAAATGTTGATCTTGTGTTTCTAATTCATTAGCCAGTGTAAGTAGTAAAACAATATGTTAGAGCTAATTTAACTTGTTATGATTAAATTTGAAAAAGCATATTACAACAAAGGGGAAATAAACAGCAAATTGATTAAAGATCGAATATCATTTCTTCAGCCTCGTATTGTCAAATTAAGGCGTCTAGTTTGTTTAAATTAATGCAAAATTTCATTATGTGTCGCAATTGAAGTCATGAAGGTAGTCTAAGACGGTCGTTGAAAGTAACATGGTTAAATAAATGTCAAGAATACAAAAATCAACCAAATTTAAAAAGATTAATTTTTGAAATTTTACTGTTTTTGTAACTATACTGCATGCAGTTAACACAGTCAAAAAGTATAGGGGCGTAGTCATGATAAGTTAGTTGGGTCTGTGGCCGATTTGTCATCAGAACGATTGTTAAAGTTGCGAATTCCATTTCATATTACTTATTGGTTAAACCTAGTATAATGTAGACTAAATAAAATGAAATTAAAACATTTGGTAAAAATGTGAGAAAGTCACTTTTACCATTAAGTAAATATTACAATAATCTAATTTAGTTTATTTTTACATTTTGAAACAAAAATTGTCCAGTCTATTTACTTTATGAATTTGGGTATAGCTTCGTCTGTAAGGTAAAGTTGAATGGCGGACTAGTCACTAGAAAAATGACTTTGTTTGCTAATTGAACTAGAGAATTGCTTGTCCTTATACTATGTGTACAGTGCTTGTTACTTATCGGTTAATTATATTACAACGTTAATTAGAGAAAATGAAATTAAATTGGCAAAAATAAAAATAAAATCTTTTACCAGAAGCCGATGTAAGAATAATTTAATGTAGTCTATTTACAGTATAAAGAAACATTCTTTTCAGTCATTCTTCAGTTTACTTACATTATGAAATAGGATGGTGTGGTCAGTAAATTAGGAAGGTAAAGTCTGGGGTTGACTGGTTTTTAGAACAATTACTTATGCTCGTTAACTCCGTCGCTTTTTATTTATTCTTGTGCAAGGTTAGTTAAAAAAAAATGAAATAAAAAACTTTTAAATACCACATTTTCCAGAAGCAAATGTAACCTTATTCTAATTCAGCTTATTACCGTATATGTGATCATGATTAATGTATCAACAGAAAAATTCTTCAGTCTACACGAGCATTTCTCAAACTGTAGGGCGCGAGAATAGTGAAATTCGAAAATAAAAGACTTAAAAGTAATAATTTACTGAAATGAAGAAAATTAAAATGCATTTTGACATAATAAAGATTAAGTACACATTTACACTGATATGATATACTTATAATTGTATCAGTACTGTACAATGTTTTTTGATGATTATTTTATCAATACATTAAAAACAAGTTTAATAATTACTAGTGCCTTCGATGGGCTTGTCATACTCAAAATTTAATACTAATCATGATAATTCGAATGGTTTATAACAGTACTTCTCAAACTTTCAACATTTGCGACCCAATATACAATCATAATTTTCATTGCCCCCCTTCCATACAATAACAATGCATTGAGTTCAATAATGCTGTACTTTGACGCTAAAACTACAATGCGATTTTAACCTTTTAAGTGCCGCCGGCGTATATAAACGTTTCTCTCAGCCAAAGCGCTAATTATCTCGGGCGCATATATACGTCTTTCCGAAGTACGATCTTTTCTGTACACTGCTATCCATAAAATTATTCCGAAGGCTTTGGAATGCAATAAAAGGACCTTGACAGAGTGTGTTTGGGAAGGATTTACTTATTTCGGAGGATTCACTTATTTATTCCTATTCTCCCCCCCCCATACATCTTATACGCACGCCTCCATGGAAAATAGAGGCACTTGGGAGAGATTCGCGTGATTTTTCATCAGCAGTTAAAGGATTAGTAATAAACCGTACTAATTATCAAGATAAGTGAGAACTTTTGTATATAATTTTGTTTATGACAATCCTATGGGGTCGCTGGTAATTACTGAACTTGTTTTTAATTTAGTATTGTTAAATTAATTATAAAATACATTGTGCAGTACTGATACATTTATAAGCGTATTATATCAGTGTAAATGTGAATTTTATTTTTGGTATTTTGTTGGTTTTCTTTCAGTAAATTAATATTTTCTTAAAAAATAATCTTTCGTTTTCGACTTTTCAATATGCTAGCGCCCTTCTCGTATTATTGACGCGGTCACCTAGGGGAACGCGCCCTACAATTTGTGAAACGCTGGTTTGTAATTAAAGTCATATTGCAGCTTTAGTGTCAAAGTACATTTTTATTGCATTTAATACATTGTTATTCTTGAAGGGGGTGCGATGAAAATAATGATCAAAAATTGGGTCACAAATATGGAGAGTTTGAAAAGCATTGGTCTACATAACTGTGTAATACTGAACGTGTCAAAGAAAGTGGTTAAGAAATAATACAGTTTTTATGTTGGGTTACGCATCATTTTCATCCAATTGAATTAACATGGAGCTGTGGAAAATACTGCTAATTAATTCAATCTTTGAAAACAGAGAGAAAAACCAGTGATATTTGTTCATTTTTTTAAAAGAGCAAATCACGTTTGAACGCATTTTTAGTAACTCATGAAGAAAAGCGTTTTCTTTGTTAAAAAAATAAGGACACACTTATTTTCGTTCTCTTTATTATTTTCATTCGTCATTCTCGTTACAACGAATTAAAATTCAGCTACTGAAAACACAACATTGTAAATGCTTACCTCGGGAAAAAGAATAAAATTACAATAAAAGTTTCTCAAAATTTTGAATTGTAAACTTTTTATTTAGGTAAAATAAATTAAAAAGTAGGGTTTTTTTTTTTTTGTTAAGCACTACCACGGAAGGAATGAAGTTTAAGAGTTTGAGATTCTCTTATAGTAAAAAGTCGGATTCTTTCGTCCACTTTTCAACTCTCATTCTAAAGAAATTTTTATATCTTACTAAAGTACAATAATTATATTTTAATAAAAAATTTTGAATTTTCTAAGAAGGCCATTTTTAAAGTCATTAAAATCTTATGAATAGAGATAAGGATTTGAAAGAACTATCTGTGCTCCTACCAAACTCAATACAATGCAACACTCAGTACTAAATTATCAGTAATCATCACTTTTGGTTATTTATGTTGTAGAAAAATAATTGTTTTGAGTCTAAAATTATGTATGCAAACTTTTAAGTTCTTTTTTTCCATTTTTTTTCTCGAAAATTCAACCCCTTTGTGACAATATTAAGTATTAAAATTATTATTTTTTATTGTTTTTCTCCTAATCTTCATGCCCTAAAACATATTTTTCAGAAGTAGGGGCTCCGATTGATAATATTTTTTTTTCTTCATATATTCGCGATCCCGTGGCTTATATTAGTATTCCTCGAAAATTCGTTACTACCCTGTTTACTTTTCTAGTAATTTTTTTTTGCAGTTTACTCCTTAAGAATTAATTTTCATATAAAGCCCCCGGTGTGGAAATTTTATGAGGAGTGAAATTTGTACAGCAAAAGTGTTACTTTCTGTGTTCTGTGCATGCGCCAAATCGCTGTCGGAATGGAAGAAGAAAAATTCCTACTTTTCCGTCGTTTTTAAATTTACAATCCTCCTCTTCTAATCAAAATCAGACAAAAAATTATTACAGAATCGGAAAGATCATTTATTTTACCACAACATGGTGTAATTTTTTTTTACAAAATAAAAATCCTGTGTTTTTTACGATTTTTTAAAAATGAGTCAATATTGATGCGTTTTTATGAAAAGAATTTTTCAATCGCTCTGTACGGATTTCTAATCACTATAATAAATCGACACTCTGTACTAAAAAGTTCATACTTTGGTCTTTTAGAATAAGTGATTTAAAGTATAAAATGGGCCGAAAACTTTTTATAACCTTATATTTATTGATTTTTCGTTACAATTTATACCTTTTCTACAGATAGCTAATGAATGCAATCGTTTAAAAAAGGTGCGGTGCTCCAGTATTCACCGCTCCCACATAGAGGCCCTCGAGCCAAAATAATTGCCCCCCTCCCTCCCATTCCACAGAACATTCATTCGTGTATCTTTCATGGAGTAGAAATCCTCTAAGAAGGGATCTTGTGAAATTTGACTTCCAAGAGGAGTTGTGACTTATATACTAAAAAAATTCCCTTTTATGAATAATTAAATCTGAAATTTATAAACTTGAAATTTAGAACACATGTAACTTTTGCTGAGCAGCTATCTGATAAGAAGAGGGTTTTCAAAAGTCAATCCACATGGGTGTTTCGGGGGCGTTATAGATAAAAAGAAAAATCCCCTTTTTTTCAACTATTGGACCTACAGTTTTCAAATTCGGCAAATCTGATTTCTTGTTGGACAGAGATATGCTAAAAAAACTTTATTTTCTTTAATTTGCAATTCTCATAAATTTAACACATAAAAAAAATCGTTATTCTTTCACAATCTCTACAGTTTTATTTTTCAATTCACCCGTGTGAACGGGTATATCAGCTTGTAAATAAATAAAAATAATATATTTTTTGAAGTAATTAATGTAGCAATATACAGCGTTACTTATCGCTGGGTCTGACTTATATTAATTGTTTAGTAACCTCATCATTATTATGTTTTTGTTTCAATAATAATTTACAGTCTAAAAATTTTGTTCCTTGAATACCCTCGGATGTTTTCTCCTTTCTAGTGTTTATCCACCTCTGAGTAGTGTGTTATGTTTAAAAAAAAATGCACAACCTTAACAAGTATTGCCTGCATTTAGATAATGTTTTTCTGATATACCAACGCAAAATCCATTATACTAATGAAGAGAACACCAGATGATATCCGGAGCGATGCATGCCGAGATCGCGCTCCATTCATCAATCATCGAAAGGTGATGATGACAGCCTCCTCTTGTGTTGTAGAGAGGCGAAATATGCAGAGGAAGGCTGATGAATGATTTTGCCTGACAAACGAGAAGTCAGGGTAAAATATGGGAAATGCTAGAGTCGGGCCTCTTTGGGGATGAGATGTAGAATAATGGTCGCGTGCAACATGAAATTTAGCATACTTATCTAGTTCAGGCTGTATTAAATCATAATGAAGTGAAGCGTAATAGTTGCTGATGTCATCAATGGAATATCCAGATTTCATAAGTACCGTAAAATCCGGCGTATAACGCGCATTTTAAACACAAAAAAATGTGATCGAAATTTACGGGTGTGATTTAAACGCCGAGTATAAAAATGATAGCTTCAAAAATGAAAAAAAGATATGAGCATAAAAAAAAATTTTTACTTCTATATATATCGGAAAAGGAAACGACACACCTAATGAACTTAAAGGATTGCTCTTGAAGTATACTATATTTTTTTCAAATGTCTAGGATAATTTGAATAAATGTCTTTAAAACATTACAGCATTGCACGCTGTTATGTCCTTTAGGATCCTTCGTAACAAGTAATATAAAAAAAAATTAAGTAGATTCCCACTTAGGTCAACAAAGAAAGATTTTATTGTAGTTACTTTTTGTTAAATAGTTACAATTAATATAAATATGTATATACATATAACAGAAAAACAATATTAATGGATAAAATACAAAGTGATTTTCCTTGCAATTTTCCTTTCTATATAGGGTGTTGGACTATTATTTTTGATTGTTACTATTTATTCATAAATTAAATTTAACTATTTCAATAAAATAGTATAGTAAAAAGAAATTACATTATCAGAAATTAGGCCATCCCAGGTGGTATTCGAATCCATGATCTGTAGATTAGAAGTCCAACGCGCTATTCACTGCGCTACAGGGATACAACGAACAATTTTTCTTTCTAATATATGCTGTTGGACTATAATTTTTGTTTGTTACTATTAATATTTATATAATTGTAGTCAAAATTCTCTACTATTGAGAGGTAAATAATCAATAATCATCAAAAATGGAAGAAAAAAAACGAAATTGTACGATTAACCAGACATATGATTTTAAAAAGAATTATGTTAGTAAAAAAATAATAGAGTTTAAAAATATCTAAATATGTGGATGCTATAGTATTATAAACATTGCTGTCTCTCTCTTTCTCTCTCTCTCTTAGAGAACAGCTTTTATATATAAAATAATTTATACAAAAGTGGGGTTTTTGACGGATCTATCCGCGTTCTCTTTCTCTAATCTTCTTGGGAAATCTTAGGTTTATCAATTCGAATTTAATCGCAACGAACCCTCAGAAGAAGCAACCTTGATATGCAGATTAAGTCAGATATATATAGTCTAGGTTTGCAAGCTAGTAAGATATTGAGGTATAGAGAATTTGACTAAAAGGAGAGATTGCTAACAATCAGGTATTAGTATATTTTACTTCGCATCTCAGAGATTAGATGGTTGAAGGTATTAAAGTGACGATTGGTCACCATAGTTAAATTATTACTCAGATAGCCTGAGGGCCTATTTTCGTTTCCGTGACCTTAGGGGCTGGGATGCATGAGTAGGTGTGTGGGTGAAGTGATCAATTTGATTCAGTTCACCCACAACGTGTTCAGTTCCCAAGCAAGCTTGGTACTCATTTATCAACCTACTGAAGGGATGAAAAACTGAGTCGACCTTGCTTTGCCAAGGATTCGAACCCCGGACCTGTCGCGTAGAAGCTCGATGCACTACCACTCAGCCACTGGGCTTCTAATATGTACAGTACTTATGCATAAAATACTACTGCGTAGTATAGTATTGTATAATGTAGTATTGTGTATACTATTATGTTGTATAGTATAGTATTATGTATGGCTTAGTATGGTACTATGTAGTTTTAAGTATAGTATTATGTATGGCATAGTATGGTACTATGTAGTTTTAAGTATAGTATTTTATATGGCATAGTATGGTTCTATGTCGTTTTAAGTATAGTATTATGTATGGCTAAGTATGGTACTATGTAGTTTTAAGTATGATATTATGTATGGCATAGTATGGTACTATGTAGTTTTAAGTATAGTATTATGTATGGCATAGTAGGGTACTATGTAGTTTTAAGTATAGTATTATGTATGGCATAGTATGGTATTATGTAGTTTTAAGTATAATTATATCCAGTTTTGGTATATTGTTTCTAATTACAAGTGAACTATTTTTTCAAAAAAAAAAATTCAATTGTAAAAAAAAGTAAGAGTATCTAACCTTTTTTTTAGATATTATTAGAAATATTAATCTATTTAAATGAATTAGTAAGTATTCGAATTCGCTTAGTTGCGGAACAGTAAGATTAAATAAAAATTTTCAAGATATATTGCAATAGTAATTTGGAAGAAAATATTCATCGTGCAGTAAAATAAAATTCGACCAGAAAGAAAACTCACTCGATATTTCTTAACAGGTAGGGATACTCTTAACAGGTAGGGAAAAATAAATTCATTCGAAAGTGAAAATTAGAAACATATGTAAATTTGATGAATTTTTTTGATAGATATATAGAAGGGCTGATTGACACTGCTATTGCATTTAATGGTAGATATCTTTGAAATGATTGACATGTCTAGAATATGAATCGTTTACTCAGAGAACATGGTTTTAAAGAGTCACAATTTATTTGAAAACACTGAAATAATAAGTAATATGAAATCTGATTGTGTGAAGTGAAAAACAGTTGGACTCCGATTTAACGAATTTTTCTCTTTTCCAAATTAAAATGAAGGCAAAACCCCCATTTAAAGAATAATTATCTCAAGAGATGAAAAAAAAATTATTAGCTTGGATTTGAAAGAATTGGATCCCCCCCCCCCCATTGACATCCTTTTTGTCCGGAACAGAAAAGGGATTTTTCTTGTTCGCAGAAAATTTCGACGGGAAAGGGTGCAGAGCGTTATTAGACTTTACAAGTGCAGATAAGTCATGAGTGTAACCTATCGTGTGAGTTTTGAATAGGACAGGGAAAAAAACTCTTTTCTTATCTCATCCCACTACACAACGCACACAAGGTACATTTTCAGATTTTAAAGTCTCTGTTACATTTGATGATGCACTGCTTATCGGTGCAACTGAAATTCAAGCAGAGTAAATGAATAGCTATTTTGATGAAGAAATTGATAATGAAACTTTTCATAACTGTTACATTTTCTAATGCTTTACATTGTTTGGAAATTTTGAAAAAAATATATCAAGCACAAGGATGCAATTGACACAGTATTTTCTTCTCTGCATAAAGTTGAAAAAGAATTTTTTCGAGTCAGGAATCAAAAAGATTTTCAAACATACATTCATGGACAAAGAAATTAGCGAACCAAATAGGAGTCGTCAAAATGAAACGAAATTTTCCATACGTAATGACTACTTTGATATAAGTAAATGATTAGATAATAAAAAAAGGGTCATTTATTTCAGAGAAAAAGGCAAAAGAACGGAGCATTTAATACCCTGTTGGAATCCCCTCTACCGCGAATGCACTATTCGATACAATCGGGCATTGAAGCATACAAGTTCTGTATGATGTCTTGAGGCATTTCGTTCCATATTTGCTGTAACCTTGTCTCTAGTTCGTTCAAACTCGTGGGATGCCCAACTCGCCGTCCCAAATGATCCCAGATATGCTCGATTGGAATAAAATCTGGGGATCGGGTAGGCCAAGGAAGGGCAGTAACAATGTGGAGACAGTCCTGTGACATCCTTGCCGTGTGAGGCCGAGCATTGTCTTGTTGTAAAATGGCTCCTGGGAGTCGTTGAATGAGTGGCAACACATGTGGTTGCAGGATGTCATGGACATACCGTTTCGCTGTCATGGTGCCACGGATCAATACTAGGAGTGACCATGTACTGTAGACAATGGCACCCCATACCATCACACCAGCTGCGGGAGCAGTGTGCCGCTGTAAAGCAAAGGCAGGATTGATGGTTCACCTCGGGGTCTCACACGAACACGATTGTCATCACTGCTGAGATTGAATCTGGATTCTTCGCTAAAGACGACCTGGTTCTATTCCGCCGCAGTCCAGTTTCCTCGTGCGCGGCACCACTCCAAACGGAGACGTCGATGGGTGAGCGTGAAGGGCAGCACACGTAATAGGCGCCGCTATCCCAAATGTCCTTCAGCCAGGCTCCATCGTATGGTTCGAGAAGACACAGGGGCCCCTAGTGAAAGTGCTACCTGTGCATGGATGGCGGCCGTTGAAGCAGTTGGCTGTACGTGTGCATTTCTTACGATGTGTCGGTTTTTTCGACGACTGGTCTGTCGAGGGCGTCTTGAGCCTGGTTTTCGTGTAAAGGACATCTTTCGGATCCATTGCTTCCAAAACCTCCTCACAACACAATCAGAGTGGCCTAATTGACGAGTTACACGCCTAGCTGACCACCCAGCTTCTATCATGCCGATGATTCTCCCCCTCTTAAACTGCGACAGCTGCTCATATTGTCTTCGAAAACGGCGTGATGGCATGTCTACTTCAGGCCATCCTTTGTAAACGATTCAGCACACTCAAACACGTATTGGTTACCCGTTTTATACTCCACGGAGAACGACGTTAAATGCCCTCTACCGGGTATACTTAATGCGCAATCAATCTGCATTTCTAATCATTTGCATATCTCTCTGGCATGTACCTTCAAGCCAAGTTTCGTTACGATCCCGCAATTATTTCATGTTGAGCTAATTTTTTTTTCCGCGAGTGTATATTAGTCAATATTTTAAAATTTCCTGTTAACTGGTGCGTAATAAATCCCTAAAAATTTTCTTAGCCGTTGAATAAAAAGCGTGTAATTTCTAAATATGGATATTTTTGTGTTGTTGCTTATTGTAGAATTTGCAAAAGGTAAGTACAAAAAAATTTGTATTTTGCTTGGACCCCGATATATAGAATAACCCTGATTTAACGAACAAAACGTTCGTTCCCGATGAGTTCGTTAAATCGACGCCCGACTGTATTTATTTTTTCATTTCCCTTCATTGAATGAAAAAATATAAAATATATGCTTCAATTGCACTGAATGTTAGAAACGCACATAAATGGGTATAAAAAAGGAAAATATTTTCATTACGGAGCATATTACAGTAAAAAAATGTCTTTCTTGCAAGTTTTGAAGAAGAGAACATTGGAATTTTTTTTATTTTTTATTATTATTGTTCCAAAATTTTTCTGAAAATTAAGTTCCAGTTTGGAGAGAGTGAACCATCTACAAAATAAAATGCCAGGAAGTAGACCCAATTTTTTCAAAAAGTTCTGTTTCATTTTTTTTGAAAAGAAAAAAAAATTCATTACTGCCTAATTATTTCTTTTTCCATTTAAATTCTTAAAATGTTGCTTTTGATAATATTTAATGTTCTTCTACTTGTTTTTTTTATGAATCTGGTATCTTAATGCTAATGTTCTTTTTTTTGGAAGGGGAGATATTTTATTTGTGCTTATAATTATTGCGTTCTATTTACTGTATTATAATTATTATATTTATTTGTGCTACTTTTTAAACTTAATTAACGTTTTTCTTTTATTTCGACGTTTGTTTTGTTAAGTTTGTTTTAATTCTGAAATTAAAAACGACTCTTTTTATGAAATTTTTTGTTTTGGCGTGCATCTATGGTGGTTTCAGTTATTTTAAGAATTTAATGGTAAACAGTTTTCTGTTGAACGTCGTTCATCCGAACGTTTGTTATCCGGAGTATCAAATATCTGAACCAGTTTTTTTTTTTTTACCAACTACATGTACTGTATATGAATACGTTTTCGAAAAGTGCAATGCTAAACAGTTGCTTCACGTGAGGCCAAAAGTGACAGGAAAACCTAATGTGAGAGATATTTGGGGAATTTAAGTTGTGTGATTTGGTATACATCTTCGCGGAATATTAGGTCAGTTTGTTTCCAAGTGCGGGGTGTATTCGTGCCCTTTGTTGAGTTGTGAATTGCTATGGCTTCGAATTCAAAACGGAAGGGCAACATCTTAAACATAGAGACAAAACTTATAATATTGAACCGTTTCAATAAGTTAGAAAGTGCAGCGATGCAGAAGACTGTGGATTTGAAATGCTAAATGATGACGAGATTGTGACTTCTGTGCAAGAAGAATTCAACTCTGTCGACGATGAAACGGATGAAGATGAGGATAGCAACAACAACGAAAGTAGCAACGATCCATCAAATGCTGACGCGTTCCTGCGTTAGTCAGCTATGGAGTGGTACGAACAACAGAGTGCTGTCCTACTCAACTACTGCTGCTGATCAAGACAATCAAAGACCTTGCAGCGAAAACCAAAGTGTACAATGGTACAGCAAAAAATAATTGATTATTTTCCCCAGTAAATGTAAAATTAAGACATATTGCACCTATTTTGCTGTTTCTTCAAGCACGTTTCCCACATGGGAGGATTTTCAATATTCGTATAATGTCCGGTTTCATATACTGCATGGATCGCATTCGGTTTTCGGTTATCTGAACAATCGCGTATCCGAACAGTGTACTGTCCCAATTGATTCGGATAAACGACGCTCTACTGTATTCTTATCCATATTCTATAGTTTTTTTATTCGACTTTTTTTTTATTTTCTTCGTATTATTTTTTATTCGAAAATTAATTGATTCTCAGCGTTCTTTATATTTTAACGTTACCATTTTAACAAAAAAGTAAAAAAGTTCAGTGTGCAGGCGTGAGTGGCAGGTGGAGTAGCGGTCGGTACGAGCGTAAATTTTGCTCTTTCAGCCATCTGTGAATGGTCATAGGGGACACACGTGTGCGGGTCGCATGTCTGATGGTTGATAACGATGAATCAGGCGCTGTGACAGCTGATCTGGCAATCAATCTGTCCTCCCGATATGCTGTAGCCCTAGGGTGGCCATTACCATCTTGACTCTGAAATCTGCTATTGTCCACCCATTCTTGTCAGCATCTCTTAATGGCCACATCGCTTCGACCCATATGATGAGCCCAACTTGCCATTTTCATTCAAATGATACGACCTCTTTCAAACTTTGACACTTGCTCGTAATGAGCTCGAATCGTATGACGAGGCATTTTTTCAATTGTTGAAATGTATCCTAAATCGCTATGCAACCGTAATTTTGACCATCACGAACCTACGAATATTTTTCCGGGTACATGGGTTTCAGGAAACTCTCAGACCCGTATCTGGCTGGAAAAGTTCTTTAGTTGACATTGTGAAGTAGGAATATCATGCTGGAGTGTAGGAGTTTTGCCATTGGACGAGTGGCGGCGTGCCGGTAGGCGGGGCTTTGAGGTGATGATCTTGGATTTTCAGGTGAGGAATCTGGTGGAAGAGAGAGCGTCTTCCAACTGGATGATGTGAAGTGGAGATAATACCTCAGAATGGCTGCGCAAGGGGGGGGGGGTTGAGAGTGTGTAGTGATGTGTAGTGACGCAATGTCCTGTAGTGGAAAAAATAAAAAGTTCGAAAAGGCAACCGGCGGGTTTATTGAGAATGGCTTCTTATAGACACCTGCTGAGTGTGCGCAGTTCCGATGCGCTGTAGATCCCACTATTCATTCATTTGACACCAAATGTTAATCATTCGCATGTTCGGTACAAATGTATTTGCAGACGAAATTTCATTATAATCGGGTTACTCCATCTTGGTGCGTCGTTTTTTTCTTGTTATAGAGTGTATTTTGCTAATATGTTGAGATAAAAAATAACTGGTTCTCTTTTGTGCAATATTTTTTGTCTTCAGGCAGTTGAATTCTAAGCAAATCTGTGTAATATCGTCATTATTTTAATCACATTAAAAAATCATAAGTTTAAATAGAAATAACACGTTTTCAAACTGGGATATTCTATGAAAAAATTATTTACGTAAAAACATGTTTAGAGTATCCATTCAACTTCATTTTTCCTTCTATTATTGCCGTCTTCTTGAATTTGTGTTCTATTTTCGACATTTTTCGACAGGTAGTCTATGTTAGAACTCATCACACAGAAAAGAATGATTCAAGCACATATATATATATATATATATATATATATATAACAAATGCATTCTTAGACAGAAAAGAACTAATGTAAAACTATTACAAAATAAAAGTATTAAGGGGAGCAATTTTTTTCTTCTTTTGGAAATGCGTTTTTGAATAATGGCTCTTGTCGAAATGAACGAAAAGTCACTCTGATTTTTTTTACGGTGTTTATTTATTTATTTTGCCATTCTTTCGATGAAAAATGACGGTTGCATTATAAAAACACTACGTTATTTCGCAAATCATATAATGCATTACATTTTCGATGGAAAGCCGTCTTCCGTAGGGAAGTGCTAAAGAAATGGGAAAGGTAGCTCAGGGAGCCTAGTCTGGATGAAAGGAAAGTCGGTAAGGGAGGAATAAGATAATTTGAAAACTGAAAAAGAGATTTCGAAGTAAGAAAGTAACACTTTATCGAATTGTATTTTTTTAACTCTTGCTCTTCTTGAAAACGTAAGATTTGGAGTAATACCTAAAGAATGACGAAAATAAAAAAGTATTGTACCATATACAGGGTGTCCCATAATTATGAGAAATTTTTAGAGTACTTAGAGGACATCTCAAAGATTCGGATTTGCATAGCAACCCATGGTTGGAAACGTTTTCGTTCAGCGCTAGGTGGCGTTATTCACAATATCATTTGCGGAAACACCTGCATTACTGCAGTCATTTGAGTTTTCATTCACCCGTATAGAGTTATGGAATGTTTTACAAACACCGAGCTGGCAGATATGCATTTGATTTACGATTGGTAGGAGGGAATACACGAGATACAGAAAGATTAGAAAGTGACAGGTATCCTTTGAAAATACACCGTACCATCGGATGCTTGCTAATTTGCACCACAATTTGTGTGGATATGGATTATTACGAGGTAATAGGCATAGTGAGGATTGTCCACGAGTGACCCGAACTTCAATGTGGTACTCTGATTCCTTCAAACGGTATACAACACATTTTGTTCCATGCGTAGAACAAAAGGTTTTTGATACCGTAGCCCGTCCTCACTTCCCGATTTAAAAATAATAGGCTTTATATTTCCAAAACAAAGTATTTTCATCTTTTACGTTTGCCTTAACCCCAATAAGTTTTGGTACAATCGAAAGCTTGAAGTTAAGGTATCCGACTGCTTGCGACAACTTTTTTTTTTATAAAAAAAATAGAGATATGGGGATATTTTGATGTTTTTAGATTTGGTTTGGTACATCTTAAGAAAAATGTGCTAAAATTAAGAACAGAAAAATTAATTATTATTACTAAAACAGGGGAAAAAGGTTAAACATTTATTAAAAATAACATAAATCGGGCCCATTCTGTACCAAAAGTTTATGAGCAAGTTTTCAATTTTTTCATTCTCATGTGTTATGTTATTCATTTTTGAAATGACCTTCAGGATAAGAAATATTTTAATTTTTACAAAAGCTAGAGCATTTTATCTTAGTTATTACATGAAATTGCTTAGAATAACAGTGTTTAAATTAACACAAGGGTCTGTAAATTTTGTAATGAAACATTGATTGAAAAGGTTAAAATACTTCTAATATTGTACAAAACAACACAAAAATTTCAGTTAATTATTTCAAAATATTTTAAGCAATCTCTGTCCCTGTTTGAGCATTTTTTTAAAAAAAAAAAATCACATTTCGAGTAAAACGACTTTAAAGTACAAGTATATCTTGCTTAAAGTAATGGCATCTGCTTTTACTAAAACACTTTAGTTTTTGTTCTAGTGAACTGAAAATAATAAACTTGGTATTTTTATAAAGCTAATAAGATGATCCATAAAAGAAAATCATAAAAAAAAATTTGTCAATTTTGGCATAATTCACAATTTTAGGGTAGTCGTATACCTTAAAGTGCTGATATCCAAGTCTCAAACATTACACTTTCAATTGCATTAAAAACATTATTATGACCCACGTTGCTTGATTTAAAAAAAGACGTAACATATATTTCTAAAACTGGAGTAAATTTATTTTTTACGCTTCCATAACCTCACCTCGGAGTCATTTTTCTCATATCCCATTCTTATAGTGTCTACACTCAACGAGAGAAACATGCTTATGAATTTTTGGCCTAATGATTCAAAGACAGGCAATTTTATAGCTCTAAGGTCCCTGTATCCCTCTTGGCCTTAAAGCAGATTCGTTCTCGGTATCTTACGTTACGTAAGCACATAAATCACAGCTGAACCAAAAGCATCGGCTCAGTCCGGAGGCAGTTACTGGCTTATATAGATACCACCGCCACGCACTCCCCTACTAGTGAGTCAATAGGTGAACGAATGATATTGTTTTTAGGGCGAGCATGTGAGTTGTTGCGTTATTAAGTTCTGGTGGCTTGTCTGTGGCGTCATTTTGGGTGTGACGGCTTGTAGGAAGCGTCATTTGTGTGTGACGGCTTGTAGGAAGCGTCATTTGTGTGTGACGGCTTGTTGGTTGCATCATTTGTGTGTGACGGCTTGTTGATATTGCCATTTGTGTGTGACGACTTGTTGATATTGCCATTTGTGTGTGACGGCTTGTTGATATTGCCATTTGTGTGTGAAGGTTTGGTTGCATTTGCAGTGGACAGATGACGCCACGACTGCTGCGCGAAGGTTACGGTTTTCTTTGTTCAGCGTCGTCAACAATGAAGGAGATTCAATCTCGGTACCTTTCGTTCCGTAAGCATGTAACTTACCACTGGACTAAAATGATTACCTCAGTTCCTAGGCAGTTACTGGCTTATATAGATACCACCGCCACATCCCGTTCTTAGCATCACTCTACTCAACAAATGAAACATGTTTATAGATTTTCAACAAGTCTAATAATTCAAACATGACAATTTTTTAGCTTTAATTGCCTCGTAATCCCCTCTCTTTGAGAGTCGATTTCCACAAAACCTTAGTGGATCTTTGCTCAGCAAAAGAAACAAGCTTGTCAAATTTCAAGTCATTCGATCTGACAGTTTTCCGGAGATTTCATGATGAGTGAGTGAGTCACCTTTCTCTTACATGTATATATATGTTACTTCAAATCTGTGTTAAACATGGATTTCCATAATTTTAACTCAACATTTATTGTTTTTTATCCAAAAACCTGTACTTTATCCGAGCCTTCAAGAAATTTCAGTGATTTTATTTAATGCGTTCAACCTAATATTTTTAAATGTGTAATTTCGTTAAAACTTTATTTTTCTTAACACTCTTTTATAAGCTTCACTTGTGTGTAACGGAATTTTGAACTCCATTTTTACCCACCTTAAAAGGTCAGATTAATTGGAAATTTTGCTCACTTCTCCAGATCCGATGACAATACAATAATTTAATAATTGTGTTCCACTATCCCAATCATTATCATCAGGATTAGCGATTTCTCATTTTTAGATACAATCTCGCATCTAGCGACTAATTTCAGATCCCATTTCCTGATTTGGCGTCTAATTCTAGATTTGGCGACTGAGAGATTAAGTGACAACTTAGTTCGATTAACTATAAAAGGGTGCTTTTAGTTTTTTGAAACCATGATGTATTTCTTAAGAAATTTAAGAATGACATGATCAAAAATATAAATAATAAATTATGTTAAATTTCGAAACATTTCGATATAAACTTTTCAAAGAATTCAGTGTTGGAAATTTTTCAAAGGATGCAGCGTGTTCTTTGTTACTCCTGGCAGAAGAATTTGATGGATGGATTTTAAGAGAACTAACATTTCGGGGTGAAATCTCACTTTATATATATAATTGATGATTTTTATTACATTCCTTCGAACAGAAGTTTATAATTCCTTCGTATATTTCCGTCAATTTCTCAAAATCTCTAAACTTTCGCGAAGAATTTGAGGGAATAAATCAATTCGCGGAATAAATAATTGTCTTTAAATCCTTTTCAGTATTCTCCATTTCCAAACGTTTTATTCATCGATAAAGCTTTTCTCTCTTCCCTTTCGAATTCTGGACGTTCTTTTTTGGTTTTTCCTGACTTCCCAGCTCCCTACAATGGAGGGGAGTTCTCCACTGAGGATGTAATACATCATATGGTTTCTGAAATAATGTAACCCTCAGGTCATTTTTCACTGAGTGGATCCTAATAAAAATAAAGTATGGAATCAGGATAGTTGTTCGTTCGTCTTGTTTGGTTGATCCATTTTTCAAAAGAGTTCGTCTCTTCTTGACTTGGAAGATATGTATTTTTTTTTATTGTCAAACTGTTTTTTTGCAGGTCTTACATCCCTCCTCTTTTGTCTTATCTGTTAGTTTTTTTAACTTTTGTTTCTCATGGTGTGTTTTTATATGCTTTATTGTTGTGAACTTTCTTCGCATGTGATGTATTAACTTTCTTCGAAATGTGTTGTGTTAACTTTCTTCGCCCAGTATAAATCTAACTTTTAATGTTTCTTAATTATTTGTATTTTGCTAAAAATTGTAACATACAGGACCTACTCTCGGACCCGGCTAGCCCCTTCGGGGCGAACGTCGCTCCCGTACGCCGGCCCGAAACACCGCCAGGAGACGAGTGTCGCGTCCCTGCTTCAGCGTGTTTCTTCCTCACAGGCCTAGCGACTCACCGGTGTGCCAGGGATCTGGAACGTTTTTTAAGCTCATTTTTTTGGCAATAGATGGCCTTCTATGTCCATAAGATTTGAGATACCTGGAGATTTGACCTTCTACTCAAAATGAGAGAAATATTACTCACTTACACGTGGTTTTTGTTTTATAAACATAAGGGAAAAGGAATATTTCCGAATTGAGTGCTTTACGACTGCTCTTGAAATGAACATTTGGTTTTTGTTTATAGTGAAGATGAGAGATTTATTTTCGCTAAAGCATATGATTTGGGTTTTCAGTCTTGTTTTTTATGGACAGTTAGATCTGGTAGACAAATTTGTCTTTTTTCCCTACTTTTTTTACAAAGTCGACTTTTACAAATGCTTACAATAAAATGTTTAAAAACTCGTACTTAAACAAAAAGTGGCTGTAGTAAATAAAGTATATTAATACGAAATATTTGAAGCATATGCCTTTCGTTTAATATGCAGAACAAAATTGAACAATGCGTTTATATTTCGGTATTTTCTTGGATTTAGGCCTAACTACACAAAACCCTCCGGCCTGTGAGTGACACTCGCAATAGAAACCTCCGGTCCTGGCGGTACGCACGCGTTTGCGTCCTTCGTCGCGAAAGCGCTAGAGGTGTGGGAGGAAGTGAAGGACGACTCGCCATAATGCTTCTCAACTATTTATTCAGCACACTAATTATCAATAGACACAATTCAAGTATTCAAACAAGACGAGATGTTCTAATTGAGATTCAGAGGGGATTTAACTACGAGAGACGCGAATTCTGAGAAGACATCTAATAAATTGGTCCTCCTTTTATGGATCAATCTACTACTCTAATATTTGATTTACAATTTAGCTATGGTGACCAATCGTCACTTAAATATCTTCAACTATTTAATGCCCGAAACGCGCTATCAATGTTTACAAATACCTGATCGGTAGATATCTTTCCTTAGCGTCAGCTTCTCAATATTTCAATCTCCAGGCAACTCCATCTATTTTCTTCTATCTAACTCTCTAGCTAGAAAACCTATACTATATATAACTGGCCTAATCTGCATATCACGGTTTCTTCTCCTAAAGGGTTGGTTGTGAGTGATAGCCCAAAGATTTCCCAAGAAGATTAGTGAAAGGACGCGTATACAAAATAATAGCAATCTTTGAATTTTGCAGACAAGGGGTCCTGGTGTTCTGGACCCCTTCAGCTTTTTTGATTGATTATAATATTTTGTTTATAGTTGTGGTTTTCGCGTCATACAACTGAAAAATAGGTTTTTTTTTGTGTGGATAGGACAACAGCATTCCTATACACACGTGCACCCCTAATTATTGCGGTGACCTTTGATCTCACATCGCCCCGAATCCGATAGCCCTGAGAAACCCAACGGCTGGATTCCTCCCCTGCGGACCGGAAACTCAGAGTATAATTCGAGGTGTCAGAAAGGAACCGCCCCCATCCCAAGGCTATGGAATGGGAAGGAGAGTCCGTTGGAAAATTCCAAAGAAAACAGTCGTGTTGCCTTCTCCTTCACAAATAACTTCAGTATCAATGTACATACTGTAATTAACAGCTGTGACGTCTATAAGCCAATTATTTAATATTCTTAACTCTCATGCGACCATTAATTTTCTCAAACGTCATAACAGTGCGTAAAAATATAATAATTAATAATGCTAAATACTATTTAATATTTTATTATTAATTATTATTTAGTTATATTAAACATTTATTTCCTTAATTAAGGCTAAATATTTTTTAATAATTGATTATTTACTGCTTTTTGTTCCCGATAATCGGTAAAACCGAAGAAATATGTTCGGCGGAGTATTGGAGTATGATACGAGAATTTCAACCCCAGTCCTTGAAAAATTCCTGTGTGCGCCACTGCCTTCTTTTAAAATATGCTTACTATTGGAAAACTAACCATCTCTTCCAATTTTTGGTGAAATGAAAAATTATCTCCTCTCTTTTCCGATTAAATTTTTAAAAAAAAATCTTTATGAAAAACCGAATATTTAGGTGTAATTTGCCTATTGAGGCCGTGGTAGCTTAGTTTTAATGGTCACGACTTCTTGACCACCGTGTCATGAGCTCGAGTCCTAATGCCACTGACGACCCATCGTGTAGGGGTGCTAATGCACGTTAAGTATGTCATGGCTTACAGTCCTCCGGTTGGCGTAGTGTGGCAGTTTGGAGAAGGTTAGTGTCATTAACGTCACTTGACAATAGTTCAAAACTATGAGGATGGCCATGGTAGTAGAGTGGTCATGGTCATGAACTCGTGGTCGGCATCATCTCTATCGAGTCGTAGAACCAAGCACTGGGCATTTAAGGTATATGAACACACGTTCAAATGACCAAATATGGTCTAAACATATATTTTTGTTTTTTATTTTATTGAATGGAGCTATCTCTTTTAGCTTTACGAAATATACTTTTTTTTCTACTTTCCTTAGAGACCAAGTTACAGCCAATTTTATAAAATTAGAAACCGGAAGTGGGTCCTTAAAATACCAGTTTTTTTTATCCAATGGGGCAGCGGATTGGTATTATTACCATTGCACACCCCCAGTAGCTGGTATCACTTTTTAGTGCGGCGACATATAGGCGGATACCAATCGCCGAAGGCAATTTTGACGCCCCGTTTCCTCCACAGATGGAGACACCTGAGCTCTGACGATGCGAACCTGTACTAGTATTTCATTTTGCCGAGAGTGCCCAAGCCAAACAGACACTCTAGGGATCTTTTACATGCCGTATAATCATACGACATGGCCGCAGTCGATTTTCTGCATCACGAAAATCCACCGACCTGGGCTGGGGTCGAACCCGCAACCTTGGGTACAGAAGACCAGCGACAAACCAATCACGCCACCTAGCCGGCAAATACCAGAAGTGGACATTTAAATTGTTCAAAATCTATCATTGCGAGTCTGATGTATAGCTCAACTCAGTACAAACTTATCTTTATGAAACTTTTTGAGTCTGATGTTTATATTTTTTAGGAATTTACTAAAATATTTCTTATTGTACGAATATTTTTTGAATTATGACCTGTTATTCAAATAATGGCTTCATAAAGAATGTCGCATTTCTTGTAATATTTACTCGATCAGCTCTCTGAAACTTTTAAATTTCAATAAAACATTAAAACTTTCTTACATTCTCTACTGAAATGCTTTTAATTTGTTTTAGTAGTATTTCTACTGATATAAGTTCGTTACTTTTTTCTCTAACTGATTTGAAGTTTATCGAAAATATTGCTAAAATTTCACTTATAATTGTAAGTTTTGTAAAATTTAAATAATTTTTTCAAAATATTCTTAGTTAAATATTAGTATTTATATATTGGTATTGATTCCCAAAAAGTATCTATGATGTTTTAGTGCGCTATTTTTTAAATAAGTACTCCGAACGCGTGTTCGGATATCTTAAAAACCCGACTTGGCGAGGAACTGATGCATGCTGAAATCTGTTAAGGCTGAAAGTCTTCATGTTGGCGTGGTACGGAAGTTTGGAGAGCTTGAGAGTCAAATGCATTACTTGACCGTGGTTCAAAAATTACGAGTTTTGTCACTAATAGACATCTTATAGCCTTATGGTGCCACTTTGATAAAAATCAACTCAGAGTATCCGATTTTCCTTTCTATCTCCAAATCATTTACAATATTTCATCTTAACTGTGTAAATGGTATTTAAAACCACAGCAGTTAAAAGTTGATGTTTTATCATTCTGCGAACAAAGTAATTATTTCTTATTAATTCAACGCAAAATTTACTAATTTTGAAGAAAGCATCATTTCATCAGTTTTAGAAACTGTGAATCGTAATCCAATTTTTCTATTTGTTGTTTCAGGCCGCTTATTTTGTTTTCCAAGCAATGAAATAATGACTTGATAGATGGTTCTTTCCCGTCTGTTAGAAGGAAAAGAAATTTTCAAATTTAAGGGTTGTTCTTTTTCCTCTGCTTTAAATCGGATGGGGGTAGAGTAAAACACGTAAATGATTTATCACGGTGTGAAAAGGGAAATGTTTCCATCTGTACGTGGGAAAGGGTTGGAGGGGAGGAGTGAGAATCCGCCCTTTCCGCTCCTAGGTTGCTCGAGAAAGAAAAGAGTACCGGAAACGGAATTTACAACTCCAATGGATTGAAACTTTTGCTTTTTGTTGTTCTTAATGCTTCCCGAGTTTCTGAGCCGGAAAATAAAATTCCTTTTGCAGCAGCAAGAAATAAAAATGAAAGAAAAAAATAAATGGGAAAAGGTGATATTAGTTTTTGATTAAAATATGCATTGATAAAAGAAGAAAGTAAATATTTTTAATGGAGCTTGGGTTCGTATTAAATAATATTTAATCGTTTTTAATAACTTATTAAATTTTCTACAATCAATTTATCAAATTTATTTGAATCCAGCATATCACAAGATTATTTTACATTATTTTAATATGATCTACTAATGTGAATTATACAAATCATACATGAGGTATTTATTTAAACTTGGTAAGCAATAAACAAATTATGGAAAACTCAGTTTGAATTTTTTATTGACACACCATAAAGCTGTACGATCGCTAATGGTGATGGATTACGTAATTCCAAACCACTTGTAAGAAATGAGGATAACACTTGAGTTGACACACTTTTTTCCTAACTTCCACATCTTTTTATCGTGATTGACTTAGAGCCCTGACACAGTTGAATTACATCAGTCCCTCTACAGGAAGCATCTTCAGTAGTACAAAGGCTGTACCAAAAGTTCACCAAATGATTTTTTGAAGTTTAAAACGCTGGCTGGAGAGGCGGAGCCTCAAGAGGAAACGTTGGGGGGTGTACCTAAGCTTCGATACGAGACTAGTATCAATCGCCTACGGATAATTGTTAAGTCAGATTAACGTTTCGTACAGAGGTATTTACTGTATCTTCGACGAGCAAAGAATGAACTGCTTGTACTGCTTCTTGAGTATCATGCCGAGTTCCTTTCAGGCTTCTTTTGATCCTTGGGAACAAAAAGAAGTTCGTTGGTGCTAGATTGGCGCTGTACAGGGGCTGAGGCAGCGTTATCACTCCTATTTTGGGCAGAAACTCGGATACAAAGAGCGTGGTGTGGCTTGACGCTTTGTCACGATGCAAGATCCAATACACGCGCACTCTTTCCTCATTTGAAGATCCTCCATTCAAATGCGATGAATGATTGTTTTGGGTATCCACACTCCTCCGAAATCATCATCTGAACACTTAGTCATTGGTCCTTGCCCAAAACGTGACACCTTTTTAGCACCGAGTCATCCGTTTGTGATGTTGATGGGCGTTTCGAGTGCTTGTCGTCGTTAACGGATTCCCGACCTTCTCACAACCTCTTGTCCCTCTTGAAAGTTTGACCTTGTTTTTTCACCTCTCACTGTAGACTTTCCGAGCATCTCCGGTCCATTTTTACCCAGTTTCACTCAAAACTTGATTACATTAAGCTGCTTCCAAAATTAATCAATTTTTTGCTCGACGAGACTACAGTAGGTTCTCTGCATTTAGTGTGCACTCACCAACAACTGCCGCAGGCGACTGAGAACAGCCCTGCTTCGGCTTAGATCTCACCAACTTCTCCGTTCGAAGCCGCCCTCAAACCAGGCTGCCCATTACGAGGGCGGTTGGAACTGCAATAGTGACACGTTGTAGAAACGCCAGGTTGTCCAAAGAACTCAAAGAACGTCGGTACCACACGTGAGCCGTTGTCTACCTTACCTCCTCAGCAAAAGACTCACCCTTCCTGCGTCACGCGCATCGGAGTGCTCGAGGAACTGATCCGTATTAATCGCGGTCTAAACTGAGTATTGTCGGACAGCCAAAACAAGAAAACGAAATTGGATAAAATTTAATGTGCCAGGTTGTGCAGCACTATAATGTCATGTAGGGTTTCCGCAAGAGGTTTTCGGGAAGCTGTGCTACTGCCTTTGCAGAACTGTAACAAGATAAGTGAAAGCTCAGGAAGGATGCCAAATGTGGCAGGCATGCATCGCCAGGTCGTCCTACCACTGGGCAAAGCAGGAGGCGCGTTGCCTCACTCACGGGCAGGACACCCCAGATCAAAGTCCTGACTTAATTCAAGATGAAGAACAACTTTGGCATCGCTTCAAAACTGTGCCATAGTTTTGCGGTTGTAGAATCGGTCCATTCAGCTATCTTCACAACAGGTGCTGCTACAAGGTGTTCAGGACTTCTCATTGCTGGAAATGGGCAGGGTTACAATGCTGGTGACTATATTGAAGTTTGTAAACAGGGGCATATGAATCACTTTGTGTTCTATGTAAATAATTTGTTGCCACTATTAAAGTTCTAACTCTGTACAAAGAAATCATTTCGGGAACTTTTGAGACAGACCCTATATTAGGACTCAAACTCGCGATTCGACAATGCCAGCCATGATTATCCTCGGTAACCGCGACCTTTGAAAAACTCAAATATTATGAAAATGTTCCTGGCATTGTGTTCAATCATTACTTTAATTACTTTTACCCTTTGTGATATAGTTTATTTATGATACTTTAATCAAATCTGACATCTCTTGAAACATTTTAATGCAGTGCTTCTCAAAGTTTCAATTCTGGCGACCCAATATTTAGTCATAATTTTCATCGCGTCCCCTTCCACATAAATATAATGTATTGAATTCAAAAATGCTACACTTTGACGATAAAGCTGCAGCACGACTTTAACCTCTTTAGTGTCACCGGCATACATAAACGTCTCGCTTAGACAAAGTGTTAATTGCCTCGGACGTATATATGCGTATTTCTGAAGTAAAATCTTTTCTCTGCACTGTTATCCATAAAATTATTCCGCAGGCTTTGGAATGCAATAAAATAACCTTGACCGTGTTTGCGAAGGATTTAGTTACTTAAGAGGATTTGATTATTTATAACCTTTCTCCCCCTTCAATACATCACATATGCGTGCCTACGTGGAAAACGGGGACATTCGGGTATGAATCGCGAAGCGTTTAATCGGTAGTTAAGGAATTTATTATAAACCGTACAAATCATCAAGATAAGTGTTCATTTTTGTTTATAATTTTATATATGACAAGCCCATGGGTTCACAGGTAATTATTAAACTTGATCTTAATTAGTATCGTTAAATTAATTATAAAATACACCCTGGGTATTACTAATACATTTATAAATGTATTATATCAGAATAAACGTGTATTTCATTTTTTATTATGTCAGAGTGTATTTCGTTTTTTAAACTTCAATAAATTAATAATTTTTTAAAAATAATCTCTTATTTTTGATCTTTTAAATGCTCGCGCCCCCTTGTAGAATTATCACGCCCCCTTAGGAGGGCGCACCCCCCAGTTTGAGAAACGCTGTTTTAATGAGATAAATTCAGTTTTTAAAAGTAAAAATGAGATATGAAAGTAATGAAGACTCTGAGTTTTAGAAAATTCTGTTTTTAATTTTAATAAGGCGATCATTTCATTCTAGGGCTGTTCTAGAAATATTTTTAATGGATTATTTTTCATTAATGAGTGAAGTTTGGGATAATGACTCTTATTTCTTGGAAAATATCTCCCAATTATAAATGAAAGTAAGGTATTTCGTTTCTCGAAATATGTGTGTTCTTTATTTCAACATATAACTTAGTTAAAGAAAAGGGTGGTTGCCTGGGAAACCTATTATTTTTTAAAGAATTTAGAGCCGAAGGACCAATTAAGTAAGCTTTATTTTTTGCCGAGATTTTGATGCTTTGAATTTATTTATGTTTTATTAAGTCTTCCTGTTTCTATATCGTTACGAGAATAAAAATGTGTACTTTTGTGTTTTCTCTAATGATGTGTATTTTAATCCGAGGTAATCAAATCATAATAAAAGACGATAATGACAATAATTAATAGGAAGGAAATGGCAACACGAGGTTGTGGTTTTTTGGAATTTTCCCCTGAAGAAATTTGTAGTGAGCGTGGTTTGATTTAGCATTTCTTATATCGTTTTCGTGTTTAATTTATTCTTCCAATTAGCGGGAAAATTTGATTTTTCCCCCCTAATGACCTCATCATTTCCCCCCTTCTTCCCGTTTTTACTTCAAAAGTATGTGTACTTTTATATGTTATTATATAGTGATTAATTGGCATTCAAACAAACATAAATATTTTTAGCCTGTAAATGCTCTCATTTGATTCACCACTTTCGCTCGTTGAAGATTACATGGCAAACACTTTAGCATTCAGCTTATTTATACTAATTTTTAAGAGTAAAATTGCTATATTCTCAATTAAGAAATGAGTTAAGACGAGAAGTAACTATGTATTTCCAATATACAGGGTGTCCCAAAACGACCGCATAAACTCTGCACAGCTAAATTCCTCGTTGGGAGTACATAAAAACTGCCCAAAGAAGCGTTCCTGTACGATACATAGTTTACGAGAAAAATACGAAAAACAAAGTATGACGTCACTTCGGGTGCAAGAAAAAAACACTTTATTCAACATATTAACAGTAGTATATGCACAATTTAAGGCAGTTGTTCAAAGTGTCCACCGTACATGTCGAGGCTGGCTTGAGCATGCTGGGGAATGGCTGTCATCACACGTCGCAGCATCGTGGGGTCCACCGAAGTACAAGCATCATGCAGACGAGCAACTAAGTCCATTTGTGTTGTCACTACGTCTCGATACACCAGTTCCTTGAGATGCCATGTCGCAGTATTCGCAAGGCATGTCGCAAGTACATGTCGCAGTAGTCACGAACGGAATACATGGCCACCATACGAAGACTACCGGTAGCTGCAAGATGCAGCCTTTTAAATATCAGTTCAACGGCGGCTTAACGTCATTCCACGGCGCGCGCATGCATGACGCGATATGCGCGGCGAACGTTTTAAACATTATCGTCTGGAAAGATATGCAAATACTGTTGTTGATATGTCCAATAAAGTGTTTTTTTCTTGCACCGGAAGTGACGTCATACTTTGTTTTTCGCATTTTTCTCGTAAACTATGGATCGTACAGGAATGCTTCTTTGGGCAGTTTTTATATACTCCCAACGAGGAATCTAGCTGTGCAGAGTTTATGCGGTCGTTTTGGGACACCCTGTATATGTCAGGTCTGAACAGTTGCGCACACAAGAAGGGGGGGGGGGTCGCTAGTCCAGTCCCTCCCATAGCCCTTGAATTTTTTTGATTGATTATAATCCTATGTATATAGTACGTAAAGTTTAATTAAGCATTTGTTATTAATAATTAATTTTAGAATTAATGCTAATTATTAATTGAATAATTTACTTTTACTGTTTTTTGTTCCTGAAAATCGACAAAATCAAAGGAGTATTTTGAGCGGCGTATTGGAGCATGATACAAGAATGGTTAACTTTTGACCCTGCCCCCCCCCTCCTTGAAAAATTCCTAAATGTGCCACTGGTTCTGAATAGTTTAACTTAAATTTTAAGGGAATAGCAAATAAAAAAAGAGAGAACTCTCTACTAGTCTGAATAGTATTTAAAGTCTGAAGGCACCAAGTTTTAGATTAGCCCTAAGAGCCCAGATACACAGTTAGTGGCCTACTCAAGGGGTCTCTGAGTACTGATCCACACCCAAAGCCCTTGATTTTTTTTTCAATTGCTTGTAATCCTATGCATGTAGTACGTAAAATTTAATTCAGTGTTTGTTATTAATAATTAATTACTGCTAATTATTTATTCAATAGTTAATTTTTACTGTTTTTGTTCCTAAAAATCGACAAAATCAAAAGAATATGTTGGAGGGCGTATTGGAGCATGAAACGAGAATGGTATTCTTTCGACCTTGGATCACCTCTTCCTAGAAAAATTTCTGCGTGCGCCACTGCACAAAGCTATAAACTTTTGCAAATTTATAAGTACCAATTTGCTGCTGCGTAGCATAGTCTGTTATCCTAGTTCATTGCATGTATTTGATTTTTTCCTCGTTATCAGTAAGGTCCATTTTACCCGACTCCTTTTCCAGGTCTAGGAATACACATTTCAAATCAGAGGGCGTTCTTGTAATAATATATATACTATCGGCAAATGCAAAAATTTGCACAGATTTAAAAAAAAAAAAATGTTTCCCCTGGTGTTGATATTTGAATCACGAATGACCTTTTTCAATGCAATTTTGAAGAGTAATGCCTGAACCCATTTCCAATTTCCATTTGCTCTGAGAGGTCACCCTGGATCTTAATTCTTTACTTGGTGCCTTTGGGTCTAAGATCCCAAGAGTCATTTTTGGAGGAACTTAAGTTGATGGCATTTGGCCCAGACGCTCAAATCTATAATTCTACCGTACCTTCAAGGAACCAAACGTTGCCAAATATATAAAAATTCAAAGAGTTAAAAGGGCTGACCACGTTGTTAAAAGGAACTAAGAACGTTCAAAGCAGAAAATCTTTTTAGCCACGCTTACTGGAACAAGAACTATGGATCGACCCAACCTTAGGTGAACTGACTACCTAAAAAGGTTTTTACTACCCTAAAAGTGACTAATTGGAAGACCATAAACAAAACAAGTAATATAAAAAAAATTTAAGTCAAATCCTACTTAGGTCAACAAAGAAAAACTTTATTTTAGTTTATTAAATTTAATTAATGAATTAAAATTTAAAAAAAACTGTATCAACATCAAGTGTTATCCACTACAAGTTTAAAAAATATATTTGAAGCCAAGAAAAAATTCGTCAGAAAATCTTACTGGCGCCATCTGTTGGTCTAGTTATAACTTCATCAGAAATAACGCAGAATAAATTGAAAATCAAAAATTAAAATTTAATTGATGAATTAATATTTGAAAAACAACTGTATTAACATCAAGTGTCATCCACTACAAATTTCAAAATATATATATTATTTTACCTCAGTGGATGAATAAAAAGTATTTTTTTAACGATTGAAAATTTGAACAAGATATATATATAGAGAGAGAGAGTGAACTAATTGTAGGAATTTTGGAAGAGAGACCTGGGGGAAAATTCTTGAGAAGGCCACAGCCCACTTGGGGTTGTCACGTCATTGAAGAAAAAAAAGAAAAAAAAAGCCGAATTTTAGTAATAAATAGTTCGTTTATGTTACTAACAATGGAATTACGTATATCATTCAAGTTTTGTAGCTGGTATCTACAGTAGAACGTCGTTTTTTCGAACGTTTACTATCCGAAACGTCAAATAACCGAACCAGTTTATTTATTTATTTTTTTTTGCACCTTGCAGCGAAAAATAAGTGATAATTTTTCACAATAAAGGTAAAATTGCGATATTTTGCACCTATTTTGTTCTTTCTTCAAGCACGTTTCCCGCATGGGATGATTTTCAATATTCGTAGAGTGTCCGGTTTCATATACTGCATGGATCGCATTCGGTTTTCGGTTATCCAAACGATCGCGTAATCCTTATCCGGATTTAATCACCGTCGAGTGATCCTCTCTTAGAAATCTTCAATAGATAAACTCAGATTTGAACTTAATAAATTCACGATCCTCCACTCATCAACTAACTCACAAAACTCACGAATGCAGAATTTATATAATGTACTTAATTTGCATAATCACGCTTCCTTTCTTCGTTGAATGTTGGTTGGTAAAATTATTGCCCCAGAAAAGTCCCCAAGGGGTTAGTCATAGACGTAAGTAAAAGTAGCCAATATAATTCGATCTATATTTTCAATACGCTGCTTATGATTAAATAGTTAAGGCAGTCGATATACATTTACTTTTATATTTCTCCTTTGACAAAAGAAATATTGTTCAATTTAAATATTTTTAGTGTATTCTTCATTCTCTCTCTCTTTCGGCACCATATAAAAAGAAAGGAACTTATGGAAAAAGTTGTTTCGTATTCGAGGAGAAGGTGATGAAAAAGAAGAGAGAGAAATGACTGAAACAATATAAAGAAGTCAGAACACATTACGTTTTCTTTTGATTGCTAGATGCATTTTTCATGCTCCCAACTTCTTTGACTGATTGCCGTTGGCAACCCTTATTGTGGAAAAAAACTAAAGGACACAAAAAATGTTGGGTCTTATTAAATATAAATAAGTTGCGGAAGATTTTTCTATTTTGTGCTTATGTGGATTTGCAGGGGGAAAAAAATGTTTAAAAAAAGATTTAAAGGGGAAACTTGCTTTGGGTGATTTAATAATTCTAGAGAAGAATATTAGAAAGAAGGTGAGAAAAACATATATTCCTAATTTGAATAAGAAAACCTCTTCCTCAATAAAACAAGTTATAAAAATAAGCGAATTTTTGCTATTAGCTTTTCTTTTTGTGCTCGGTTGGTATTTTCATTCAATACAAACCTATTTAATGTTTTTTGTTTTAAGGAACAAAGAGAGGGAAAATATTAGTGAATTGAACACTGGAAAAGAGGGCGCACATTATGCATTTTGCTTGATATTTTTTTTTTTAAAAAAAAGCTAGTGGCGGAAACTCTCTGTACCCCTTTCAATAAATTTTGTACAAATTATACAACTGCGCGTACTTATTGCCAAATTGTTAAACTGTAATTTACACGTATTAAGTAGTTATAATTATTTGGTCCCCCCCCCCTTCCGCAAAATTAATTCTTGGTAGTCTAGTTAAATTCATCACTAATACCATATCGTCCATCACTTCATTGATCAAGTTCACAAATTTTGATAAACTTTACAAATCTTTCAGCTTCCTGGAAAGTTGATGATTTAATTTCGTTGATTGTTTTTTAGTCTTCGTATCAGACAAACGTTTTTCTTCTCCAGCAACGATTCCAGTCAAGGTAATCGTTGCGATATTTTTCTGCGAGAGCTTGCAAAATAATGTAATATCGCAATCGTATTGGCAACATTGTATGAAACGAAGCACATGGTTGCCAATTCAGCGCTTGCGACGCATGCGAAATCGGGGTTACTAACTTGGCGAGTTATTTTTAAGGTTGGTATTGTTGGCGATAGTACGTAATAATTGTATTATACTATCACGAAACACTTTTCAAAAATATATAAAGATTAAATAACTAAATGACAATGTACATGTTTCAGTGAATGCAGGTTCAAAAAAAAATTAATAAAGGCTCATATTTTGATGTCATTTTAATATCAGTTGCGTAATTTTTTAAAAAAAACTTTATCAGCTGTAGATTTGATGTTTCATTCGAAATAATTTTGGGGGTTATTTGTTCAAACAGGATAAACTAGATTTTTATATTAAGGCTGATTCAATATTTCAAAATTTCGAGTTAAATTAACATGCATAACTCTGTGTTTCCATTAAATTTCTCTCATTTGTTGTTGTTTTTCTTACAATGTTTCCTTGTTCCTCCTTTTTTTCACTTAGAGAATTTTACTTTCATTTTTTTCACATAATTCAAGTTCTTATACATTTCATTAATGTGTTAAATAATAGATTATTATTAATGAAGAAAAATAATGGCATCTAATTTCATCACGAAGACCATTTGAAATTCTGGAGACGGTTCCCTGACAAGAAACGAGTCAACTTCTTTTTACTGTTTTCATTTCCAAAAAATGGCAAGAGAAATTTTTGGAAGTATTTATACAGAAATGAGACAAGTGGTGTAATTCATGGATTTTTCCAAGTGTAATCATCGTACTCCAGTTTCAACCTTGGAAACATGTGCTAGATTTCACGAATTTAACTATCAGTATCAACTGGCAAACACCAAATAAATTTTAACCGTTCACAGTCGAAAATATAAACGTTCCCTTTCTAGCATTGAGACTTATTTTATTGTATAAAATACCACTCAATTCTTGTAATGCTAAAATTTTAAGCAGGATATTTTTAAGATAACCTTACGGAGCCTTCTTTAATTTAAACTATATATTACCTACTATATCTAATTTGTTCACTTCATTTATTACTTACGTGTCCGTAAAAATATCGCTTTTAATCTATAACAGTGGAATTCAAACTTTTTCTACTCACGGAACTCTTAGAACTTGAAGGTGTTCTCGTGGAACCTCGAGAACTAGAAAGTATTTTCATGGAACCTCATTCCACATACATACTTAGAAGAATAGTTTTAGGCACTTTACGTAAAGACAATTAAAAAAAGTATTGCATTTTTTAAAATTCTAATCTAATTTTTTTACATAATTTACTCAATAATAATATTAATTTGTGATCCAAGTGTCACCTACCCATGCATTATGTTTAATAACTGGGCTTGCTTTTTTCCCCCACACAGACTGTCAAAGTCTAGGTCTAATGAGATTAAATGCAATCGCATTACATAATCTCAGTTTAACTTGTTTTGTCCCTACTCACATTGAGGAATATATTTCCCTTAAACCCAATGCTCTAAATGACATTAAAATATTTATAGCTGTGTGAGAAATATTTTATATTTTGCACGAGAATTTGCAACACAAACTTTAGGAGCTATTTTTGAATAAATTCAGATTTTAGCATCGAATCTGTTGATATGCTGTTTCCTCTCCTTCCTTATTGGTGTTTCTTTCCACAAATGCAAAAAGGTGTATTTTCCGTTAGAAAACTATTTATTTTTGCAAGAAATTGTGTTTATTAACGAGTATAAAATTATCTAGTGGAACCCAAAATAGTAAACAATAGCATATATACAATCTAGTAAGAATTATATATATAAAGATAAATGTTTAATATTCTTTTATTATATTAAAATACAAGTTTGAAAAGTGTTATAAAATAAAGTTATATATAAATAAAATTTTCAGTTTTAATGAATAGAATGAACTTTAGATACTAGTAATTATACAAGCTTCATAAAGAACGTGAATCCATTTTGCATACATATTTACAAGTCTCTTTTCGATTTTTTATTCTGATTCGTGGAACCCCTTGGTATGTCTTGTGGAACCCCAGGGTTTCGTGGAACACAGTTTGAAGACCCACTGTTCTCTAACAATTGCACATTTGAGATAAATTGAAAATGCACATTTTTTTAAATAAATGTATTGTAATCTGTATTGAAAAGCAAAGTAGTATCTTGAATATCACTCTTTTTTTTGTTGACCTTTTAAACAATTAATGTCCTTTCCATCTACTATTCACATAATTGTTATCTTCAACAAGACAATCGTTGTGATTACTAATTACTCCAGACACCTAAGAAAATTAATAGTCTACCGGAAGACAAGCCAGAACAATTGTCAAACACACTGTGAAGGCCAAAAGTATAACCATGACATTGAAAAATATATTCTCTTCCTTTGATAATAGTTCAAAAATTCAAATATTATTCTCTAGAATAATTATCGCTCACAGTACTTAACGGCGTTGATTCTTCAATCGGTTGCAACCCTGTCATCGTTGCCACTTCACTTTTAAAATGTTCTCATTATTAATCGTCGCGTGCTTAAGGTTAAAGTTACGGACGCTTCGTTTAGAGAAATCTCATTAAAGCGTTGGCCATTGTTCCTGAGTTTTTGTTTCTACTTTGGCGATGAATTTTTATCGTCTGTGAGTAACTTGAACGATGCATCGGGTCACGTGATACCGGAATTGGCTCGTTATTAATGAGCTCATCTCATGGTTACTGTTCTTTTTACGTGCGAAAATGGAACAATAATTTCGCGCCTTGCGTTATTTTCAGAGTCAATATCGAATGCTTCATTTTACTCAGAGTAAAATTGCTTTCCAGAATATTATTTTGAGGCAGTAATAGAGGACATTATATTACCTATGGCAGCGAGTATCTGTGATGGTTGTCTAACTTAATGTTTATCTTCAAACATAAATTGCTTTGAAATTAATTGCTAATTACTACAGTTACTGCTTTCGTTATCGTTAGTGAAAGAAGCTTGTGCCGATTTTAATAGCCTCGTAGCCTTTGGAATCTGCTGATGATTCTTAATGAAACCAAGTTTCAATATTGCTCTTGCTCCTCACATCTAAATTGCTTTAAGATTTAAGCTTCGGATATTACACTACATTTAATGATTATATACATCGTTTTTTTCGGATTAAATCTTAGTATATGTACGCTCAAGAGCCAAAACATTATGACCACCCCTACATTTTGCAATAAACTTGCCTGGATGACGTGGAAGGCACGTGATCAGGTGGAAGTGGTATTTAACTGCTGCTGGATAGTCTGAAGAATCATTCTTTCACTTACTTCTGTGTGTGATGGGAAAGGTTGCGAATCTAAGCGACTTTGAGAGAGGGCAGATTGTAATGGCTCGAAGACTCCGAACAAGTATTTCCGAAACTGCACGAATCGTGGGTTGTTCGTGATCTACAGTTGTTAGTACTTATGCTAAGTGGATGAATGACGGAGAAACCAGCAGTAGACGACATGGTGTTGGACGTCCACACGCTATCAATGAAAAAGGTTGTCGGAGACTATCTCGCATGGTGAAGCAAAACAGGAGCCAGATAGCCCAATACAATGCAGGGCCAAGTAGAATAGCATCGGAGCACACTGTTCAGTTGGATTTGAGGCTTCGCAGCAAACGTCCCACTCATGTGCCTTTGCTGACCAAGTGTCATCGCCAACTGCGCCGGGCCCGGGAACATCGCGACTGGTCCATGGATCAGTGGGAGAGAGTTGCCTGGTCAGATGAATCACGGTTTGTCATTCATCACGCCGATGGCCGTGTCAGGATACGCCGTCTTCCAGGCGAACAGTTGCTCCCTCAAGGTATAGTAGGTTGTGGCGGTATTTTGCTTTGGGTGACGTTCTCTTGGGCGTCTCTGAGACCCGTGGTTGTGGTAGAGCAGACCATGAATGCTACAGGGTATCTGAACATCATTGCGGACCAGTTGCACCCTTACATGGCCTCTGTTTTTCCAGCTGGAAATGGAATGTTCCAACAGGACAACTCCCCGTGTCATAAGGCTAAAATTGTGTTGGAGTGGTTCCAGGAACATGATGCTGAATTCCAGTTAATGTCCTGGCCGCCTAATTCACCGGATCTCAATCCGATAGAACACATTTGGGATGTCATGGGACGGCAGGTCAGAGTTCAAAGACCCCCAATTCGCAATGTCTCAGATTTGTGTGACCGTTGCTTAAACATCTGGTACCATCGGTCTCCGGCCATCTGCCAAAGACTTGTGGCATCCATGCCAAGGCGGGTTGAAGCTGTGTTGCGCGCCAAAGGTGGGCCAACTCGTTATTGACAGGTGATCATAATGTTTTGGCTCTTAAGTGTATATTGTAACAAACAACGAATAAAAAAAATTTATAAAAAACTGAGTTTTATGGACTTTGTTGTTCACCCAATTCGAGAAAGTCTCATACATGTTTCACAAAAATCTATATACCTTTCTTTATTTTTTAACTATAAAAATTTACTGCTGCAAATTAAAATTTTGAAGAATGTTGATTCGTTTTCTCACGATTATTGTTTCTGATGCGTATACTATATTAAAAATAAAAAATGCATTACCTCTCTGTGTATAAAAAAAGTTTTTCGTAATGCTGTAATAAATTTATTTGTGCGTAAGGTATATTTTGCAAAAACGGTCGTAAAAAGTTGAAATAATGAAGTGAAGCTGCAAAATCGAATATTGCCAAAAAAGAACAAATGAAGCAAGTGACGAAAGACAGATTTTTTAAATGAGAGATTAGTGGAAATTAGGCTACATAATACATGTAAATTATAGTTTTACAATTTGAGCAATGAGTACGAACATCTGTATAATTTATACTATGGGGGTTGGTATGCCGTTATGCGGACAGAGTGTATGTACCTCCCTAGTTTTCATAAAATAATATAATTATTCATCTGCTGTAAAAAGTGGCAATGCATAAAATTAATGCAAGAAACAATTCATAGAATTAATGCATTATTTCTTTTAGTTTCATGTATTTTTTTTTTAAAAAAACCTTTTTATGCGTGTAATTATATCGTCTTTGATATTTAAATTACTTCCTACAAATTTTTTCCGAATTTTCTAAATCAAATTAATTTAAAATAATAATATTTTTTTTAAAATTTCTATAGATCAGATGGAGTTAAATTATTTGTCATCATTCAGCATCTCACAATCAGAAAAATCAAAATACCTAACTTACGTTTTTTTAATAATTTTTTTTTTCTGATTCCAGTACCATATTTTTAATCAAAATATTTCTTCAATTTCATTTGGCAACATTTCAGTCCTCTAATCAAAAACGCCCGAGGACGGAAAAATTCTTCAAAAGATTTTGTCTGACAGTATCTGAAAAAACAGTGTCAAAAAAGAGCAACGAGTGCGAAAGACAATAAATAAATCAAAACGACGACTTTCTTTTTTAATATGAGATAAACTATTAATGGTTCCGTTTCTTTCTGGGTAATCTCATTGTTTGTTCTTTTTTTTTTTCTTCTAACACATCAAAAGTTGAAAAATATAGTTTTCAACCATATTTTATACTTTAGGAAAAGACTTATAATGCAGTTATAAAATTGCCACAGGGACGTTTATATTATTGTTTTATGTCTTAGTTCAGGGGTGGGCAACTTGTTATGGTTCGGGAATCGCATTGTGGGAACAGAGGATACCGGTGTGCCGCACCTTTTTATAAAAGGATGCACACTCATTATAAAAATCAGTTAATATAAAATAGTGGCAGTTCTTATTCAACTTATTTACTGTGCTAGTTGGCTACGGTGGTTTAGAGGTGGCGTGCCTACATCGTAAGCCTAAGGTTGCGGGTTCGATTCCGGCTGGGTATGGCCGCGGTAGTCTAGTGGTCAAGATAACGGAGTCGTGGCTGGCGTGCCATGAGTTCGAGCTCAGTACCACTAAAGACCAGCCATATAGGGGAGCGATGCACGTTAAATCTGTCGAGAGCTCAAATATCTTCCCGTTGGTGCAGTGTGGTAGTTAGGAGAGGGAGGTGCCAATTCAGGTGTCGTCCTCGTTACTTGACCATGGTTCAAAATTACGAGGTCCGTCGCTAAAAACCCTTGAGTAGCTGAAAAGTGCGACGTTAATATTCACTCACTCACTCGACAGTCGATAGATTTTCTGGATTTGAATATCGTAGGCACGCATGTCATATGATTATATGGCATGTAAAAGATCCCTCGAGTGTCAATTTGGCTCTGGTACTCTCTGAAAAATTAAATCATGGCAATGTTTAGCATCTGACAGAAACTAGAAATAAAATTAATTCAAATTTGGTAACAAGAACCGCTACTAGATCGTGCCACCCCCCAAAATGGCTCTCACATTTGGGGCTTGCCATGTCAGAAAAGGCTTAGTTGCTAATATTCAGGTTATTAAAAATATTGTTCTAATTTCAAGTCCTCTATAGCTACATGCACATTTAATTTCAGAATATCAAAGAGTCAAATGTACCCTATCACTGTTTTCTACAATTCAATGAGCTTTTAAACAATAGAATCATAAACAAATTCAACAATTTTACGCTACTATCATTATTATTACTTATATTTCACTTTTCATCCTACATTTCTAGAAAAATTTTAATGTGTTCTAATGACAACGTTGAAAATTCTTCTGACCAAATAAAACGTTATGACGAATAAGACTATTTAATTACAGCTAAAAGTGAAAGTTATCAAATGTTCTTAAGAGTAACAACCATTACTTCCTTTTAATTAAGTACTCGTTATTTTAGTTGAAGATTTGGATGCGAAAAATTAACCCTTATTAACCAGTAATTATGTGTTAGGTTGTTAAAACAGAAGAGTAATTCTGTTGTGTGCACATTTCAAGAGCGAAAGTTTTTGGTAAAAGAAAAAAAAGTTGTCTTTCCTTTCAAAGCTTCATTAACGAATTAAAACTCGATCATCCATTCCGAGAATAATTATGGAGAGGCATCAACTGGTGAAATTCGATTCAACCGTTGACTAGTGAATCATAATTGTTGCTTTACCTTTTTAAAAATAGCGTTAATTAGTAATGGATACCAAATCGAGTTTCACTTGCAACTGAAAGTCTTTATTAAGCTTTTGTACTTTAATAATTCGTGCTTAAAAGTGATTTTATGGAATTAAGCTTTGTGAATAAGAAACTTCTTAGAGTTAAGCCTAATACAAATTTTTAAAAAATCTTAAGATTCCATAATGCCGAAAATTTTTCCAAATGTGTATAAATGATGATGAATTCGTGTTTATCCCTCTGTTTTAAATCGGTATTTATCTATTAACTAGAAATTATCAGAAGGCAAAACATTCAATAAATATATTTGTAAGGTTTTCAGGATCAAATTATATTGATGAAGTTCTGGAATGTGGAACTTCATTTGTGATATTTATCTGGTTAGTTGAATTCTTGTTGTGTGAAGTCCTCCAAAACGTTTTAAGAATTTAAAGTTAAACTAGATTTTTTAAACTGAATAACAAAAAATTGTTTTCCGGAGAGGTAAAATAATAGTAAGCCTTAATTTAAGTGGAACAACCAAACAGCGTAAGTTAAAAAGTGTAATTAAAAAGTTATGCAAACTGTGTTGCTAACTTTGCTTATTGAAACAATTAGAAAAAGCTAGAGATTATCCGAATTACTTGATAAATTTCTATGTAGGTCTTGAAGACTAAAATGTAATTTGCAGTTTATTCAATCTCTTAGGATATTTGCATAAACAAATTTGTGAAACAAATATGTGCAGCCCAAGAAAAATATATATCTGATATATATATATATATAACTGATATATATATATATGTAAAAAGACGTAACTTAGAGTGACCTATATTGAGGCGTATTAAAATAAATATTTACTAAATTTATGAACAAACTAATATACGTGCTTATACTAAAAATTAAAACAAGTAGAGCATTTACAGGTGAAACTATACACCGAATTGTTTATTATTTTTGGTATAATTTATGGCTTCCCTAACATTCTCTCAGTCCTTAATTCTCCATAATCTATATTATTCTCAGTAAGTGATTTTGAAAGTGACCTTTACAGTAAACTTCAGAATACCGTTAAAGAAATCGTTAGCCAACCGCATAGTTTTTAATCTTAATAGAAATAAAGTCTGAAATTAAACATAAAAACATTTGACTATTTTCTAGATGTTTCAGAATCCTCTATGCATATGTATTTATTAATTTTCGTAAAGGAGAAACTTATTTACATTTTGTAAAATAGTAATATTAATATTAAATTGAAACTTGATCGTAAAAAGATGTACTTAGATTAAACTATTAAAAATCAATATTATTTAAGTAGTTTTTTTTTTAATTAATAAAAAAAATCTTAAACTAATTTTTTAATAGTCAATGATACGTTCATTAATAATATATAATTTTATGATACATATATTTATGATATTGTAATCGCAGGGGTGATATATTAGCATTTATTAATGTCACAACTGCTAGATGGTGTTACCAGACAGAGTACTTGTAAGCTTCCCCTCTAGCAGAGCAACGGAAGCCACAGGAAACTGATTGGGTAGGCTGCTGGAGATCTGGTGTGCACCACCGCGCGAGAATCCCCCAATGTAGTTAAAGTACCCTATTTTCATAATCTATTTAGAGTAGGGGTGGATAGACTTTTCCAGGGTGTGGGCTACTTCTGATATTTTCAAGGAGTTGCGGTCCACCCAGTGTCATTGACGCACACAAAGACGGGGGAGGGGTCCACGGGTTCGGACCCTCCCTCTCATAACCCTTCATTTTGTTCCGTTTCTTTATAGTCCTATGTATATAGTATGTAAAATGTGATTAAGTATTTGATGTAAGTAATTTTTTTTATTTATTAATGTTAATTATTTATTCAGAAATTTATTTTTTGCTGGTTTTTGTTCCCGACAATTGAAAAAAATATAAAAAATATGTTTGGCTGCGTTTTTGGGTATGATACGAGAATGGTAGACCTTCAACCCTCGACCCCCATGTCCTTTAAAAATTCCTGTGTACGTTACTGCCCAATGTCGTAGGTGTGATGAGGTAAGGAAAAGAGGTTGCTATTGTAACTCAATAATAAGTACGGAATATGTACTACAGAACTAAAATAAAAAAAAAAACACTTTTAAAACCGCAGTTAAAGCAAAACGCGATACAAACTTAATAATAATAGCTCCAAATATTATTATATCAACTGATACATTTATTATGAAACAATTCAATATACATTAAAGAAATAAAATATTTTTATCTAAAATTAGTTTTCGTAGTTATAGTCAGTAGAAGGCTTAGTCTGCGTTCTCTCAGCCAATCTTGAATTTTCCGTACATAATTATTAACTGGTAACATTTTTAGCCGGTCACCCCTAAATGTCTTAGCGGTCCACCGGTCGATCGCGATCGACGTAATGCCCACCCCGGATTTAGAGCAAGGTACACTAAAGGAGCTTTAATATCTGCCATTGTGTATTTATTATTATTTTGTGGTAACCTTTCATTATTGCAGACGATTTAAAAATGCAGTGATGGAATGAGCTGTTTCAAACTAATTGAACCCCAGTTTACGATTAAGTTCTGCCCCCATGTGAGAAATACCAATACATACTTACATCCAGCACTACTTCACAAATCTTAATCTACCAATTTATTTCCCATTATTTCTATGGGAATAATGGAAACCATTACCTGATCAACGCATCTTGGTATCTATGGCGATGAAGATTTGAATGAAATGTATTGTAGATATAATGGCTTCGAAATGAAGTCTGAACATTTATTACAACACTCGTTAACGCAATGGATTGGAATAATGTGCAATTTGGACGAAATGCTGCGAAAGCTATCCTTTCCAGAAATTAAGCAAATAGTTGTTCAGTCAGTCCTATTTGCTTGAAGCAATTTTGAGAATGAAGTGGTGTTTCCCATTTGCTGAGTAGTGTTTCATCTCTGTTTACATAATATAGATCGTGACAAGCTTTCGATTTGATTAAAGATTTTGACATATGTATATTAGTTACTTTAAGTATTATAATTAATATATTAGTGAAATAATATCTGTTACGCTTGGAAAATAAAGTATGAGGTAAAATTTATGTATGAATATATTAATTTCTATTGGGGTTGTTTAATTTTTAAGAAAAATAGTAGTTATAAGAATACTCAGTCATTCAGCTGATGTCATTTGCTTTCCTTTAAAAATTATACTCAAGCCTTTCAGAAATAAATTTTTATTAAAAAAAAGAATTCTGACAAATATGGATAGGATTAAAATATAATGAACTTTTGTAATCTATTCATGTTGAGAAAAAAGCGTAATTTATTCATCAACAGTTTATCTAAACAGGAAGCAGAAGTAATTTCAAATATTTGAGGAATTTGGTTCAGTAAACACAAGTTTTTCTTTTATAAATATTGTTACGTAGATCGGGGTTCGAGGATTTTATGCAAAATCAGTCGTAAATAACAAGGCAATTCCTTAAGAGCGATGAGTATTTATTGTCGAAAATCAATCCTAGAAATACAGGATTCAGCAGCAAAATTCACAAAATAAATAACAGAAGGATTTCACACCTTCAACAGCACTCAGACACAATAAACAGTGTCTAAAATACCCGTATGTAAATGACTATTCACAAGCACAGCCGAGCTGATCGCTAATCAAAACAATGCTCACTACT
>BMAO01032133.1:0-19805 GCA_019973975.1 Trichonephila clavata
ATTGCGATAAGAAGATGACTGCTAAATAAATACAAGACAAAACATTTGATACATTAAGGAAATTTTATATATGATTACATTTTTTTCTTTAAAAAAACCTACTAATGAAATTATAGCGCGCTATGAGCGAAATATGAAGAAAAGCTTGAATCGGCCTGATTCGACATTGCGGGGAAAAGTGAGCTGGGCCTTCTGATATTTAATTACCAAAGAAGACAGTTTATGTAAAATGAAATACAGTAATAATTGTAAAATGATAAAATGGGGATAAGGAACTCCCTTTTTCTATAGAAAAGGGGAGGGGTTATTAATTTCTTCAAGCATTCGTCAAAAATGCCATATCAAATTTTTATTTTGTTACACATATTGAAACATATTAACTCTTTCACAATTTTTGGTGCATTAACAATAATATGGACGCATTAACAATTAGTTATACATTATCATAGTGTACACCACAAAGAACCTAAACCTTATGAACACCTGCTCAATAATACGTTACACCTTTTTTGTTTGCCTGCAAAATAGCTGCAACACGTCTTAGTGTATATGCTAGGAGTTCTTGGTAGGACTGAGGATAGGCGGAACCATTTGCTTAAGCAGTGGTCGCGTAAAGTCTAGATATTTTTTTATTTGAAGATATTTAATCTCTGAACTGCATTTCTATGAAATCCCAAATGTGCCCTATCAGATTAAGATACGCCTGTTAGATGGCGAGGATATTAATTGGAGTTCATCTTTATACTCCTGGGACCCTTTTAATACAATTGTAGCTTTTTGACATGAGACGCTGTCTTGCTGGAAGATCCGATTTCCATTTGGGAAAACAGGACCATATAAAGATGCAAACCATTCCTCCTACCAGAAATAAGGGTCCTAGAGTCACCCATTAGAACGAGTTTCTCAAACTGTGGGCGCGCCCCTCTAGGGGGAGTGACAACTCTACAAGTGGGGGCACAAGCATGTTGAAAAGTCGTACACAAAAGATAATTTTAAAAAAAGTCATTAATTTTTTTTGAAAGTAAACAAATAAATACATTCTGACAACAACAACAAAAAGAACCAATACACATTTATACTGGTAAATACACTTTTAAATGTTTCAATGCTGCACAATGCATTTTATAATTATTTTAACAATACTAAGTCAAGAACAAGTTTAATAATTATTTAGTGACTATATATGGGCTCGTCATGTATAACAAGATATCAATCATTGGCATGGCCAAGTAATTTTAGCGCGTTTTTCACATGTTGTATTTACAATAGGAAAATTCGGGGAAATTTATGGAAAACTTAAAGGTCTTAACGCTCATCTAGGGCACAAAATGCGACCAAATGCCTAAAACCCGAGGTCAATTTGTTGGCTTATTGGCTGAGAAAAAGGTACAAACAAAATATGGAACGAAGACGAAAATTTGCGTCCTAATAGAGCTTTTGTTTCCACTACGTGAAAAAACGCGCTAAAAAATATATACAAATATTAACGACTTATCACTTATTAACACTTATTGTATGTTTATTATTAATCTCTTTAACTGCCATAGAAATTTAGGAATTCACTCCCACAATGCCACCGTTTTCACGTAGATGCGTGTAGTATGTATGAGGGGGAGAGGAATAAATAAGCAAATCGTCTGGCTATAAGTAAATCCTTCGTAAGCACTGCAATTCCTTTTTATTGCATTCCAACCTTTGTAACAATTTTATGGAAAGCAGTGCACTTTGTGCTTTGGAAAGACGTATATATACGTCCGGGGCAATCAATGCTATCGTCTTAGTGAGACGTTTAATATACAGGTGGTGCACTTAAGAGATTAAAGTAGTATTGTACCTTTAGTATCGAAGTATAGTATTATCGAATTGAAAACATTGTTAGTTGTATGGAGGGGAGGGGGAATGAAAATTATGATAGAATATTGTGTCGCAAATATTGAAAGTTTGAGAAAGCGTTGCATTAGAACGTTCAAAGCATAGTACCACCATCACCAAAAAGTGTACATAGAGGGAGCAAACTGTTCGACAGTGGAAGACGGCGCGCATGAGAAATCGCAATTCATCTAACAAGGAAATTGTTTTCTACTTATTTATCATCAAGTCTCAACGTTCGTCTCTTGTCGTCGTTGATAAGGGTGCTTGGTCAACCGAACCCTATGATTTAGATGGCTGCTGTACATTCCCTTATCCAATAATGTCCCTTGATTTCCAGTGTTCTGAAACATTTGTAATTGGACCTGCATCGAATTGGGCTGTTAACTGAACCATTGTCTGTCACTGATTTTGCTTTACTAAACATTACAATTTTCAGACGTCATTTTTTTTTTTTTTGATGATACAAAGACGCCCAAAAGTTAGGTTTCTACTTCTCGTTTTACCTTCGTTTATCCACTTTGTATTTACCATTCATGCCATTTTGAAGATACTAGTTTTGTGTATCTACACCATGGCAACCGGACAACTTTGATATTCGCTTAGACCAGCAGCCTTCCCTTCACTCTTAAAAAAACTGTACAAATAATATCTTATCTTCTCAAACGACAGATACTACCATTCTGTCTTAATCACGTGGCTTCCATGTCATTTAGACTAATCCCTTCAAAAATGTGGAGGTGTTCATACTGTTTTAGCTCGACGGTGTATAAGTATAAAGGGGATTTCATTAAAGTAACTTGGAATGAAGTTTATATTTAAAAAAGTACCAAATTAGTTTTAATAATCCTTTCAATATCATGTTCAAAAATATAATATTTTCTCCAACAGTCATATGTATCACTTGCACAATAGCTCTTAAAACTGGATAAACATTAAATTATGATACTGAAAAATTTGAGTTAATTTTTAATAAAAAAAATATATATTTTCACAAGCCATTTTGTTATCTTGTGAATCCGTCAGATGTATCCTTATAGATTTAAACATCTGGAAAAGAAACAATTTTTCTGGCTTTCACGTTATAAAATAAATTCAAACTGAGGTATAATTGAAAAGGAAATAAGTGTTTATAAACTATCAATATTAATAATAAAATTATAAAGATTGATGTATCAAGAAAGAGTGTAATTCGTTGCTAAAGTTTGCTGGAAGTGGAAAAAAATAAGTAAGCTTATTTCATTTATTTTATTAGCCATCGTATGAGGAAAAGGATATTTTAATTCATCGTAAGAATCGCATACACTTAAAATTTAATATTGAAATGTAGCGTAACATCCCATAAGGGTCAAGGCCAACTGTGCATCTATCAGTTTACGTGACCTTAGTCATTGAGGTGCATGTGCAGATTTTTCAGTCAAGTGGTCAGTGTGAAGCGAAAACCCCCTGTGTTCAGCTCCAAAGCAGATTTGGTAATTTATCGACCCATTGAAGTGATGAAAGTTGAAAAACTTCATATTATAAAATTATAAACTAATTTATTACTCTTCAAATTTCACTCACTACTTTACATAAAGAATGTTTTATAATTTCATACGTTTTTATTATTTTTTCATTTACAAATTACTTATTTTTCTGAAGACAGATGAAGATATTAGTTTAATGAAATTACGATTTAAAAATCAATTTTTATCATTTTCATGCTAAGTTTTCAAAAAGCTGTAAACACGTGCAATTTTTAAAGAAACATTTTATGTATAAATTTACTAACTTTTTATTAACATAAATACACTTTATCGAGTCTCAGATTGCAATGAAGTTGTTTTGTGTTGCTTCTGCCTTTTAGATTAACTAAATTACCAATTGTAGTTAAATGTGGATTTTAAATAAACAAATAAGTAACTTCATTTTGAATTATAAAAAGGTTTATCTTGTAGAGCACATACAAATAAACCAGAGAAAAAATTTGATCAAATTTTCATGAATTATGCATATTATTACATTTTATCCAAGTATGTCTTAGAAAAACACTTTTTAAAATCATCTAATCATATTTATATTGAAATAATCTCTCCAATTTTTATTTTTATGGGAATAGAGATTTTTTAAATAATTATTTTCGTCCCATGCCCGTAACTCAAAAATAATAATCTTTCCGTTAAACTGCTGAGGTGTAAGGAATGTACATAACGACAAAGAATGCACAAGTAGAACGGCATTTTCATATACCGTTTCTTCTCTAATGTTATAAATGGAATAAAAGATTAAATATATTATTTTTGGGAAAAAAGAACAGTGTCGGATCTAAGCCAAACAAAACAAGGAAGGAAATAGACAGGAAAATTTAAAAAAGAGCCAAACCGAAATCGAAACCTAACGAGATTTGAAGCGACGAATCAGTGCAAGCGGGAATTTCTTCCACCATCTGACATCGTCCAAAAGCAATTTGATTACTTCTAGTACAGAAGGGAAATGAACACGGCAAAGATTCCATTTTCTTTCTGGCATGACACACAAACGGACATTGGTTAAGACATCGTACCTAAACAAGTCAAGCTGTTAGCAGGAAATGATTCAAGCTCGAGTGAAGAATAACTAATTAAATTGCTGTAGGAACAACTAATTCGTTTTAGTTCCTGTTTAGGAAGATGGTATACGTAGAGATCGTTTGTTTCCAGCTGTCATTGTGAGGCTTTTATTGGTTTTTAAATATATATTCTTGCAGTCCATATTTATTAATGAAATTCAACGGTTATATTGCTAATATTTATCAGAAACCTTGTTTTCTCTCAATCCAACTTCTTTTTAATTTTAGAATACGCTATTACAAGTTCATTCATTTGGCCTTTTTTTAAACTTTAACCTTTAATTATATTATGAATGGCTTACGTTTTTAAGGTAAACTACGTAATTACCGTATTTATTCGAATCTAACAAGGTGAGAACACGAATAAGGAAATTCAGTTGGGGACGAGAGTTTGTGTAGTAGCGTTACTCATTTATGGTGTTAAACCCTCGATTTAATTCCGATGAATGGGCAGTAAATTCGGAGAAAATAGCCTCCGAATTTCCTCCTTAGCTTTTATGCAATTACGTTTTAATAAGCGTCACAGATGTAGTGGTATAGACGGTAGAATACCTGTTTACCACGCGTTCGGCCAAGGTTTTAGTCACGCGATTTGTTTTTTTTTTTACATGGTATTTATTATTTTTACATGGTAAACATGTACTCTGTCACCTATGCCACTGCATCTCTGACATTACTTAAAAATTAATTGCATAAAAACTAAGCATGGATTTCGAAGGTTATTTTCTCTTAATTCACTGCCCATTCGGTGGAAATACTTGAGGGTTGAACACCCGTAAGGAGAACTATTGTTACAAAACGTCTCGTTCCCAAATGAGTTTCCTGAGTCGTGTCCTCCTCTTGTAAGCCGCATATTTTTTTTCAATGCCATTGGTACTGAAAATAGATCGCGGCGATTCAAAGGCATAAAACCTGGTTGGATGTGGGGAATCGAACATGGTGCTGACAGTCAGAGCAGTTACAGTTTCGTATATGTATTTTAAAGTTTTTAATAATGGTAAAATAAATGAATCATTCACTTCTAACGAAATTCTCATTTAAATTTCATTTAAATTTAATATCGGATATCAATGAAGCGTTTAACGTTATTTTCTAATTTTTCACAAAAATGTGTTGAGAATTTGGGATGTGCTACAGAATCGATGACAATTTATATTCGAATGAAATATGATATTTACAAATATATATAATTTCGGTGTTGTTTTATTTGACGAATTGTTTTTAGACGCATTTGTTCTTAAAGTTTTCCAACCAATTTCCTCTTTAACATACACAGATATGAAAAAAGATAAAAAATCATATATATTTATAATTACATTTGTGCTTTTCTGTTAAGTTTGATTTTTTTTTTAGAGTGGAGAAAAGAAAAGTGAGGAAATGTGAAGAAGAAAGAATCTGAAAGGAAACATTTTAAACATTTTTCTGCGTTACTAATGAACATTTTATAATACATATTTATTTATCATTTAATATTTATTAAAAAGAAAGGGGATAAAAGAAATCTTGAACTCTTTTAGTTTCTGAAAAATATTTCATACTAAATGTGCTTGTGACTTATATTAGTCAATATTGCACAATTCATGGAAGGTTGGGTTGCCAGAGTCTCAAGAGGTTAGACTTCTGCTTGTTGATTCGGGGAAGGTATTTTATTTCCCTCCTAGCACCCATTGGGAAAACCAATGGATGCATTCCTCTATCCACCACCAGGGGACACGTTCTGTTGTAGTTACAGCCTAGTAAAACTAGTTTCAAAGTGCATTGGAGATTCTATCAAAAGTACATTAGAGGTTTCCTTTACAAAGGCTTCCAAGAATCCAGCGGCGGCGTTTTATTCCCAGACTCAAGATTTTCTCTGCAAGCCACCCAGAATGGTAAATGCTTAATCAGTGACAAAATTATTCAATCCATCGACAAAATTATCACAGAAAAGTGATTCTGCACACTGCAATGAATACCAGCTCAAGTAAATATCTTTGGTAATGAAAGAGTCGATGGACTTGCCCTCAATCCTCAAACCTCACGACCCTTATTGACGCCAATACTTATGACGCCTTATTGACCCTTATGCCAGCCGAAGGCTGTTCAAAAATAATTTTAAATATTCCATCCCAGCTCTAAATAGCAAACATACAATAGCATCAATAATAACTATACTTGGAACAAAGAACGTAAAAAGAATGAAAATCTCATCTGACGGACAAAGAAGTTACACAAATCATTGCCAAACTGTCCTAAGGTTCAACTGTCCCCACAACATATCCTCAGCTCTCCAGAAAATCAAACCAGGCTTTTGAAGATCAGCCCAGAAGATTGGATCTTCTCTAATAAAGCTTGCTAAAGCTGTCTTCGACAGCTTCGGAGTGATCTAAAGCTTCTTTTTTTTATTAATCTGCACATCATGGACAAGTCAACAACACCACACAACATGATTTATATTCCGCAAAGATTCACTAAGTTACGTTTTTTCATGATTACTATCCATTACTTCATCAAGATCTTCCTTACTGATCAGTTTCTTTATTCGAAGTTTCAACTTCATCCAATTGAGATCGCAGATAATCCATTTTTTATAATCTGTTAATTTACATTTATATACATATGAGTAATGATTCGTAAAACACAACAATCAAAATCATCAAAACGTTCACAGGGGAAAATGTATTATTTTCATAGAAAAAACTTTAAAAAAAAGATAGTTACGTGGGGAACTTAGTCAGCACAAATGCATTAGGATATTGAAAAATAATAGCTACTCCCAAAAGAGAGGAAAATATGTAACAAATCCATTTTCGTTGCCATGGAGGCTTTCATATAGAAGGATAATGACAAATCCATTGGTAGCAAATAAACACATTTTCCAAAATTAAAAATTTCATGAGTTTGGGGAGACTCAGTACCCTGGGCAAACTTTTCCCGATTAAAATAAAAGTGTCAAACTTCTGTTTCCTGAATAATTTTTAGTATGAGCACTCGGTAAATTAGTATAAATTTGTAAATCTTAATTATATGAATTTATCTGCAAAAACTCAGGAAGCAAGAAATCATCATTACACTCCAGTGAATGCCAGCAGTTTGTGGAATTGATGATATTGGAAATTCGACATTTAACTAAGAATTGATCCACGAACACAGATAATATTAAAAGATATATTTCTTATTCAACTGACAAATGTTTTATTTAACACACTTCAGACTTTAACTCTCATCAATGTCTTGTGTGTAGAAATTACACGAAGGGCTGGTTGTTGAATATTCAAGATAACATTCCTGATTGGCCTCGCCCTACATTTGTGGTGGCACTGCATCTAACTACTGGATATGATTTTTTGCTGGATCATTGCTGTCAAGCCCATCCTTCTCATTTTACAGTAATGGTATTATGGTTAGAAACTATTTTAGACGATGTTGCAACTCAAGAACAGTCCAAGACTGAGTGATATTGATTTGCGAGAGTGCGCATAGGTCAATAGCATATTCTTTTGTTTAGTTACCTTGTTTTTTGTGATGTTTTTTATATGTTACTATTTGGTATACACGTTCTTCACACCGTAGAATTGAAAAATTAAACAATACAGATTGAAGGATAAAAAAGTTTTAATTAGTTAATTTTAAGTGAATTTATAATTATCCAAAAAAGAGATTTTGCATATCTCAACTAAACAAAAAACCCCACATATTTTAAATTTTAAGTGTGTAGATCTATAAGTTGATAAAAAAAGAATTTTTTTTATTTATAACTCACCACTATTCTCCTGTGGGTCAATTTTTGAAAACACATTACTCAGCTGATCTCTGCTCAGCAAAAGTAACACATTGTTACAAATTTTGTGTGATGAAAGCTTAATAATTTTCTCAGTAAAAAGTGTTTGTACCATGTTTTTATAACCATTTTCATGCATTATCATCCACTTCTGAGCTGTGGTCCAAATGTCAAGTCTCTAGCTTATCGGGAAGTTAGTTTATAATCAATTATAAAATTCCACCCGGATAGATGTACAAGAAAGCGAGTTAATATTAAAAGATGGTAATCTGGGGGTCTCTCTTTGACCCCAGAGCCACGAAATTGTATCCGTAAACGTAGCTCAAACCGTGCTATCGACAGATGGTCTTTATATAAATTCTGGTAAAGTTTAGAGTTACGGGGTTCTTTGTCGAATTAGGGGCCCACCTCTTTGGGGACTAGAACTCTATTTTTGCATTTTCCTGCATTGTCATCTACTTCTGAACTATGGTACAAATTTCAAGTATCTAGCTCATGGGGAAGATTGTGTAAAATAAATTACAAAATTCCAACCGGACAGATAAGAAAGCGAAATAACAAAAACATGGTAAAATAGTATAAATAATTTATATCTGGATGTGTAATACGTTAATATTACTTTCTTTAGTTGCATTTATTTTATATTAAAATTGTAAGATTCGCAAGCAACGCCGTTCCTTCTATTTTAATGGTGATTCAATGGAAACATGGGGATAAAGCCAAGTTGATATCACTTTTGGCAATCACATTGGCAATTTAGCGATTGCTTGAACTCTGCAGAATTTGATATGCTGTAGCTCCACCTCGTGGGGAGCTGGAACAACGAGAATAGCACAAAACTCTTCTTTATAAAATTTCCATATGCATGCCAATTTTCATAGTGATTGGTTGATCGGGGTTAGAGTGAAGTAAGGTTATATATACTAACATCTATATATTTTTATATATATATACCTGTCATGGATAATCAAACAAATTCATAATTTTAAGAAATGAAACTATTTAAGGAGTGAAATTCTATTTATTCACTCTTTGGCATCAATATTAAAAATTACGCCATAATAGCCTCTAAAGCGTGCTTATTAAGTTCAAAGTCGTTAAAATGGGCGAACGATGCTTCAAAAAAACAATGATTTTGCTCACCGGATTCATAATATATAAAACAGCATTTCTTATAAGATCAAATTTTATTAATACCCAAATTAAATTATAAATGTATTTAACTTTAATTGCGTTACCGACCGGATGTTTTTTCATGAGCTTTTGCTCACATATCATACATGTTTCTAGTTTCCTTTCTGACGATAACGTTACGAAAATAGTACCAAGGAAATTCTTTCAGTCCTCGGCACTTGAAATTACTGTTCTAACCCAAGCAAAGCTTTTAAAAAATAAATTGTATTAATTATGAATTTTTAATAGTGTTTCAGAAATTTTTTTCGCCATTTTAGCGAATTAAGCGGGGTTTTTTTTGTGCGCAAAAGGGTGCAGTAAAATAGGAATTTATGGATAGAGGGTATAGCTGCAGAAAAAGAGTTTACGTATTAGTAAAAATAACAACTCTTTAATAATTTCCCCCAGTTTGGACATAAAACTGTCCTGTTATAATTATTGGATATCTTTTTCGAAATTTATTTGCTTATAAGTAAAATGGAATAAATATTTATAATACGTTTTCAATACACCATAAACAATCATACACCATAAACACGAGAAAATGTTAAAAAAAAAAAATGCAGCCTTGGAACACCACAAAGCTCATGTTACAACCACAGAAAGAAATATGTCAAGTTGATCTCATAGGAGTCTTTTGAAAATGAGCATTTCATGCTTACATCAGTGCTTCAAAAACTTTAAATATTTGCGATCCAATATTTAATCCTAATTTTCATCACGCCCCCTTCCATACAATAACAATGTATTCAATTCAATAATACTATATTCTGAAGCTAAGCCTACAGTATGACTTTAACCTGTAAAGTGCCATCGGCGTATATAAACGTCTCGCTCAGCCAGTGTGTTAATTACCTCGGACGTATATATACGTCTTTCCGAAGTACAATCCTCTCTTTGCACTGATATCCATAAAATTATAACGAAGGGTTTTGGTCCTTTCAAAGTGTTTGGAAGAATTTACTTATATTTCAAAATATTTTCTTTTTTATTCTTTTTCTATTTCCCCTCCCGAGAACACCACTTACGCTCACCTACACACTAAACGGTGGCATTGGGGAGCGAATCACATAATTTTAATTGGAATTTAATGGATTAATTATAAACCGTACAAATTATGAAGATAGTATTAATTTTTGTTTTTAACTTTATATATGGTAAGCCTATACACACACATGGGTCATTGGTAATTATTAAACTTGTTCTTAATTTAGCATTGTTAAATTAATTATAATATACATGGTGCAGTACTGATATATTTACAAATGTATTAAATCAGTATAAATGTGTATTTTATTTTTTATTATGTCAGAATGTATTTTATTTGTTCACTTTTCGTTTATTAATATTTTTTTAAAAAATAATCCTTTGTGTTCGACTTTACAATATGTTCGCGCCTCTTTAGTAGGGTTATCTCGCCCCCCTAGAGGGCGCGCTCCACAATGGACTAAATTCATGTGACGTCATAATCACATGATAATTTTAAACCACGTGTTTTAGCCAATCAAGTTCAAAACACATGTGACGTCATAGTCATGATAAATGCAGTTATCTATTTTCAGCAAATCAGTTCATGCACTTCGTGTTGCCAAATTACGTTTTTACAGAAACTTTTTTTAAAATTAATATTTGTCACTTTATTTAAAAGTACAAGTATAAAACAAACTTTTTTTCTTTAATTTTAAATCTTTTGCAGAAATTTCTTTTATACTCTTGAGCATCTTTACCCAACTATGCAATTTGAAATTTACCTAAGTTTTACAAATATAATAAAAGTACGAGCTAGTTTATTGTCCGTTTTGAATTCAATGTAGAACACGTGTTTATTTTATCATGTGACCGTCATGAATTTAGTCCATTAGAGAAGCACTGGCTTACACTGAAGGTTCTGCTTTGTATATTGTAAGGACTTAGATTTCGGCAGCCGTAGTGCATTTATTTCCAAAGTTCTTCTGTGTAAATTACTAATGAAAAAAAATAAAAAAAAAAAAAAAACCTTTGGTGTGCCCAGTTATTTGTGAAAATTTAGAATAAAAAATTATGGTTGAGTTAATACATTTTTTTAAAAAAAATGATTCTAATTTATTTATCCGAAAGCAATTTCTTACGTCTGTATAGTTATTCAAACTTTTAAAATACGTAATGACACAATTAGAATATTCATAAAAACTGACATTCTAAATGAATTTGCAATAATATCTAACAAGTATATATATTATTATAAAAATCAATACATAATTTTCCACTCTAATTTGAATAATTTATCAAGTTAATTTAACTAATTTGAATTTATCAAAGAAAAAAAAACTTCTAATTTTCCGTCCGAGCGATTTTTAGTTGCAAACAACCGAAAAGGCGTTTAAAAAATTAATTTTGCAAAAACTGCTTTGCTATTCGTAAATTATCCTTCTCTATGAATGTATTCATAACTTACTATTTCTACTTATTATCTTTTCATTCCTAGAATGTAAACTAGTTGAATTATTTTTTTATGTCTCTTTAAATTCACTAATGATAAATTTGCTTTCAAAAACAACATAATATTTATTTATTGCTCTCATAAAGGTTTTAAAATGTATTCTTTACGCTGATGCACGTGATATGAAATATTACAGACAGGTATTAAATGCCATTTTCCAATTAAAAAAATAAAGCAGTATCATTTTTATGAGTCTACAATGAATTAAAAAAAACAACCGAAATAGCGTTTTGTAAATGCGTTTCTAACTAATAATATTTGGTTACTACTATATTCCTGTGCATACATTCAAAAGTAATAACACTTTGGAAATGTAACGAGTGCTTTTGCCATTTGCTTAAACTCCTCAGAGATTCATATCAAAAATCTCTCATTACGCATATCTTCGCATATTCATGTTTAGGGAATTTGAGACAGACTTACATTTAGTCAAAAGAAATGTTTCCGAATTGCGTACATTTCAAAGGCAGAATTAGTTTATTTGCTTCTGTTATGATCCCAGAGGTGTCAGAAATTTCTAATGTGAATATAAAAATAAAGTTGATAAGACTATTTAAATGTGATGTTAATTATGACATTTATTTGTGTTATCTGAGAGTTATTAGTTTCGAAATATAAATACAAATATACGTTCATTGCTAAGTTAAAATTTGAAAGTAAATTCTATTTTATATTCCGAAAGAGTGGATTCAGAGTTCTTTTAAACCAAGTCCAATAGTAAAAATATTTAAATTTGATTATATCTGAAAATTCTGTCTCAGAATTTGATCATTTAGGTATTAAAGCATATAGTTATAAGAATTTAGCATGTGTATTAAATTTTGAACCAATATTCAGATTTTTTATCACAAAGAGTACAAGAGGAAAAATATCTAAAAACAAATCTAAGTTTGATGATTTTTTTGTAGCTAGTTAAATACAGTATATTATGATTCCACTTTTTGATTATAATGGTGAGGCTTTGTTATTAAAACAGGTACCTCAAGTTAGATAGCAAATTATTTACATTTCATTAAATTATACTGTTTACATGTTGAAAATAATTTTTTACAAAAAAACTACAGTGTAAAATTTAAATTATTGTATTTTATATAATACATGTAATTTATAGTATTATATTGTAACACATAATATCCTGCATAAAATTTTAATATATAATGCATTGTGTATCATGTATGAACACATAATATACTAATTATATTTTATATAATGTTTTCCAATTTAAAATTAAGATTTAAACCTTCATTGCCTACCTTTCAAATTTTACTGAAATCTTACCTTCGGTATAATGCAAAATCATACTTAACTATCATACTAAATATATTTTATATCATTCTCTTTTCTGTGCAACATATACTTTAGCTGAATAACCCGTTAATTAGAATCTATCTTTAAATTTTTCAGAGCCGGGTGATAATTTCCCAACTTCAAAAGTTTTCCCATTCATATTTAAATTTTTGCTGGTAAGCTATTCATACAGTTTTATTAAATCCTAATTAATATTTTGATACAATAAAATAAAATGTACTTTTGTACAATGTTTTCTGACTGAAATGTGTCCTTGATTGTAAATTAACTTTTAGTGAAATGAGAACCGATAGTATTATTATACGCTGACATACACTATTCCTTCCTTTCCTGAAATATACTGGAGGAAGATATTTTAAATGTAACAGATCTAGAGAAGTGTGTTTTCAGAGAAATTTAGTGTTAGACATAGAAGATACAACAGGTAATAATATGGAATGTTTAAGGAGCCAAATGCTGTGAATTACATTTGAAGGAGATTCGATCTCGGTACCTTTCGTTCCGTAAGCACGTAACTTACCGCTGAACCAAAATGATCACTTCAGTCTAGAGGCTGTTATTTTTTTACATAGAATGCACCGTCATACATTAAAATAAACCATCTCAGTTGAACTGGATAAGTTATGCGTATGAATGCTTGTAAAATTCTAAAATAAATATTTTTATTTGGACTTTGTAACAGTACAAGAAAACTTCGTTGGATAGATGGAGTCGAAATAAATTATTTGGTCCTTTAAACTAATAATTGGTGGAGTTTATATGACAGTAGGGATGTTTGAAAACGTTTGGACCAGAAAGCTGTGACTCATCCTTGGCTGCCTTGCTATGAATGGTGGATGATGATCACTTAAACTACCTTCTCAATGTTTGTTTTTAATATAAGAAAATGTGTCAAAAATGTTTAAAAGATAAAAAAAAAGGCAAAAGGCAATTTAACTTCGTTAATAATTGAACCGATTTAGCTTTCAATTTTTTCAAAACTTCATATAAAAAAACGGTTGCAAGAAGACAGGCTTATAGTTCAGTGCTTCTCAAACTTTCAATATTTGCGACCTAATATTCGATCATTATTTTTAACGTGTCTCCTCCCTATATACAAAAAACGGGTATTGAATTCAATCATATTATACTTACTTACCGAAGTATTATCTTTCTTGTGCCATCCATAAAATTATTCCGAAGGCTTTGGAATGCAGTAAAACCAGCTTGGCAGTGTTTGGAAGTATTTACAAATTTATTCTTTTTCTATCCCCTAACCGATACACCTCATACTACGTACTAAACAGTGGCATTGGGGAGCGTATTGCGTAATTTTTAGTCGTCATTTAAGGCAGTAATTATAAATCGTACAAATTATCAAGATAAGCGTTATAATTATTGCTTTCAGTTTTATGTATGATAAGTATATGAGGTCACTGGTAATTATTAAACTTGCTCTGAACATAGTATTGTTAAATTAATTATCAAATACAGTAAACAATACTGATATATTTATAAGTGTATTATATCAGTGTAAATGCGTATTTTATCCTTTACTATGCCATAATATATTTTATTTGTTTGCTTTCAGAAAATTAATAATTTTTTAAATAATTTTTGTTTTTAACTTTTCAATATGGTTGCGGTCCCCTTGTCGGGTTATCTTGCCCGCTTAGCAGTTTACGCCCCTCATTTTGAGAAATACTGGCTTAATTGATATAATGATTTCTATAGTGTACAAGATGTCTTAGGACTAATCTCAATCTCTATTTTTAATCTATAGCTAGATTATCTTCAACGTATTTATTTGTGGGTAAAGCTATCAAAACATATTGGTTACGTATAAAGCCGTAACTGTTCAAAACAAAAAAGGATTACCTCCTGCGTCAATAATTCTTTCAATTTTCTTATTTGCGTTAGTAATCATATATAAGTATTTCAAAATTTCCTAGTGTTTTTCAAATTTCACAAGCACAAATTAAGCTTGGGAATCGTACAAATCATTCAGAGTTGGAGAAGTTGTAGCTTTCAGTTGTAATATCGACTAATATAATACTTTATTTCTCGTTTGACTATCTATCACTTGAAATGAATTGAAGAATTTATCTCATTTAAATTATAAATTGAGGATTTCGTCATATTTTTAATTGATGGATTGATTATTTGAATTGACGAGTGAAGGAGAGTTTACTAATATTGCACTATAAAACAACACTAATGAGATAGACGTTATGGTCGCTTTGACCTTTATTTGACCGAAGTTCAACAGAATTGGATCAAGTGGTGTGTGAATATCTGAGTTTTTGTTTTCTCTCCAAATTGCCTAAGTCCACCATACAGATGACTCAAAGCGTCAACTTATTCAATATGAATCTTCTCCTCTACACCGAGGGTCTACAATAGCACAAAGACTAAAAACCGTTAAACACCTGTCATGAGTTCGTGAGTCTAAGCATTAGGATTCCACAGCCAATGAATTCAGGAATCTTAAACTTATACACAAGCAGAACTTAGTTGTTTTGTATGCATTTTTTTCGTAAAGAATCTAGTAAAAACAAAACCATTTAGGTATTATTATGTTTAGTACTTGGAGAAAATGTTCAAAAAATGTATTTCATATTTAAACAATGCATACAGAAAAGTCTCACGATCGACATAGTTGAACATAAACTAGCCAAATAATAACTGAATATATATAAAATATATATGAAAAGAGTTACTTAGGTTATGATAAAATACGGTTAGGTTCTGTTATTATACGGTTAGGTTCCGTTATAATACGGCTAGGTTCTGTTTTAAAATTTCATTTAACCCTTCAGGACCAGCGATCGGAGAAAGAAACGTTTCCCCAGGCTCACACTTTCCGGACTATACGCAAGCATGGGACCGGACGAATTTTACTCCTAAGCCTAATTTCTTTTAAAAAATTCATCTCAAATCTTTCATGCAATCATATACGCTAAAATTTACAATTTACTATCATTAATATTGTCTGAATACGCAGCACAAATATTTTCGCTGTATTAAAAAAAATTAACAATTGCGAATTTTAAAGAAAATGTTTTCATTTTAATAAAAATACTCTTTATGAATGTCTGATGCCCAAATGACCAAAAAGATTCCATATTTTTTTAATTTAGTCAAAATGTAAACATAAATTCAGAACGCAATAAGTCACGAACCTTTAAATGCCAGATTCTCTCGAAAAAGATAAATATGTGCAGTTGTTTACATTCATATATATCCCGGATCTAAGTAAAGAAACTCAAAACCAAATGCACATATTGAAGTTTAAAGTTTTGGGAAGCATTATTCTAAAAAAAAACGGACTTCAAGCGCCATCTAGTACCTTGAAAAAATTGTGTTCAAAAACGTTCCAAGCTGAAATTATAGCGATGTGATCATGGACCTCAGAGCAGGGAAAGCGCAATCACATATATGAAACCGTGGGCCCTGGAGGAAGACCGTGATCACATATGTATGATCATGATCCTAAACGGTTAAGGGAATAAAAAAAACAGAAAATGCTTTACAGAAATAAACACAAGTAATAACCACCACTTTAATAAACAAATGCCGTATATTGAAATCCTCCGAAACCCACCTTAGTGTAACCACTCGCTTGCTAAATGAATGAAAACAAGTTTCTTTGACTATCAACTTTGTATCAAAGTTAGACTGATGGAATAAAACTAAAAGTTCTTAGCCCAGACACATTTAATTTCATCAACTGCAAAGATAGTTCTGAGATCACGTGACAAAAGCCATTACCCAATCAATTTGTCTCCCTTCCAATTGCGTGTTTCAATGTCAGTCGACAAATGAGATGCTCACGTGACAGATTTCGACGAATCACTTCCAACGAAAAGGATGAAATAAATTAGCTTTGGTAACACAAGTATTTTTCTTATTTATTTAACTAGATACTTTATAAGTGAATAGCTAAAGTTTACAACTCAGATTCAATGTAAAGGAAACCAGCAAGTATTAAAGCAGTGGGTGAAAATTCCTCTTAGAATTTTTCTTCCAGATTCGGAAGGAGTAACTTGTCATTTTAACAAACTTTAGGGGGCGAGGGACTTTATCTTTTATAAGATGTTTCATTTCTTGTTGTCTATCAGTTTTATTAAAAGCACTGCATTTAAATAGAGCATATTTGACTAACATTTCACTGTACCATTTAGTATAAATCCGATCACTTTAAGACATATTAATAAAAATGGTTTCATATAAACTGAAAATTTAATACATTCAAAATATATTTTCTAATAACACAGGAACCCAAAACATGTTTCTTAGTAATAGTTTTTCTTCCACCTGTTAAATTCCAGATTTTTTGATTTTATATGCAAAATCATGTGCCATTACAAAGTTATAGAGACAAATGTTACATGTATAAGCATATATATATATATATATATATATATACTCTACTTTAACTTTTCTTATTCCCATTTAAAATCTATTGTCTGGTTATATTACAATTTCAGTTCGTTTCAGTTTAATCATGTTTATTCATCTCTCTCTGTGGGATAGAAATTTTGATTATTTATATATATATATATATATGTATATATATATCATTGTTCAAGTCAATAATAAGCTTTTTTAAAAACGATTTTATTCAGCGAGCAAACTATACGTCTGTCGCTGAGAAAAATGGACGTTCAAGGAAGTCTAAGTTTATTTACCACTTATGTCCAGATGTGTTAAGAGAGCTCTACTTGTTTAGGAGTTATACTTCAAAGTTAAGGATGTGTGTGACGAATGGCGTCTAAAAATTAATGATCTGGGATTTAAAGTGATATGTTTGGACAATAATTTGTTGCTTAAATTAAGACCCGAAGATGTAACGGATAATAAAAGTTAAGTGTTATATAGGGAATTAAATTTTAGTTCTAATTTAATTATCCTTAAAAATATAGAAAAATATGTATCCAATATATATAATGTGACTTCGATCCAAATTATACGTAAAAATTAGACTAAAATTGTTTAATACTACAAATACAATAATGTTTCAATGGTATTTAAATGAAGTGGCAATAACATGTATATCTACTTAAAATATCATTTTAAGATATATTTTTCTAAATGTATGTGTGTGGGGGGAGGGTTGAATGGACTTTCCTCAAAATGCCTATAGTCAAAAAAAAGTTTGAAGACCACTGCTGAAAATCCATAGAATATTTCCTTAATTTATTTATTTTTTTACTTTTAAAACATTTCAATACACAACAGATAATTGCTCTTAAAAAACTATGTAATTATTATTATATATCTCTCAAGAAATTATATATCAATATTTTTATAGCAAACATATTATAAAGAAAAATGTTAACCCTTAAAAGCAGTATGCATTTATTCTGTAACTAAATTTTCAACAAAATATAAAGCAAAATCTACATATTTGTTGTGTGCACAAGTTATCTTATACGTACCTATTACGTAGTATTTCTTATACGTAATAGGTTAAATATTGTATGTAATTAAGAGAATTTTTCCCGAGATTTTAAGTGAATTAAAGAAAAAGAAAAATATATGTGTATGTTTATGTGTACGAGTTCAGCAATTATTTATGTTTGCAGTAAGTGTATTGTTAAGCTGATACCTTGATTTGCACAGAATAATTTTAGTTATTTCAGTCTGCGGAAAGTTTACATGGATAAAAAATTTACGAAAATTGTCCCATCCAACAAAATAGAATAGTACCATGGATTGCGGGGAACCTGAATCCATTAAGAATGGCTCTGAAAGAAATATTAACCACACATTACACCGTAGCCGACAACCTAATCAGAAACATCTACTTTCAGCCTTGAACAAGAACATACGTCTCCAGTTCGCAAATAAACACAAAGATTAAACAGGAGTTGACTGTAATAGGATCACGTGAACCGATGAATCACATTTTAAATTTCACCATGCAGTGCAAATATAACGAAGACAGAATGAAAGCACGATCCCACCTTCTTTGCCTCAATTCCTCAAGATAGTGCTTCTGAAACGTTCAATGTTTGAGACCCAATTTCCAATCATAATTGCGCCCACTTATCCCTTTCAATAACAATGTTTTGAATGCAATAATAATGTGTTTTGACGCAAAATCTGCAATGAGACCTGAATTATAAAACGTACAAATTATCAGGATAAGTATTAATTTTTGTATATGTTACTTTTATAAGTGGTATGTCCTTTTTCCATTCTAATTTCTAAATACAGAGCGCGATAAACATGCGTGTATTTTATTTTTTATTGTGTCGGAATACATCTCGTTTTGCTTCCTTCCAGTAATATAATATTTTTTTTTAAATAATTTTTTATTTTCGACTTTTCTGATATGCTCACTTTTCCCTCCCATGTACGATTATCCAGCCTTCAAGGGGGCTGGCACACAGTTTGAAAATCACTAGTATACGTAGTACGATACCAAAATTCGGGGATTGCGGCCCTTTCTGAAAACGAAATCAAGTACCAAAATTTAAACCACGTAAAATAGATTCTCCCGACAATAATCTCTCTGGTCAGGTTTATTTAGTTCATATCATGTGACCATACCCCACGAACAGCTGTTCTCTTCCGAAACTAGTTACATTTTCTCCCGATATAATAAGATATATTTTCTTGACCAGCGTTGAACATTAAATTCT
>BMAO01032134.1:0-50588 GCA_019973975.1 Trichonephila clavata
CCAACCTTTTTGGGAAGAGTGCCACTTTCTGCTTTAAAAAAATGACTCGTGCCATTTCCAACAAAAAAAAGATTAAAATGTGAAAAAATGCTACTTATAAGCTTATTATGGGATTTTTAAGCAAATAACACATTTTTTAATGCAAGTCTAAGTAGTGAGGATTTTAAAATAACATAAGTACGACAAAAGTGAAAATTAAGATTTTATCGTCAATGAACTTTTTTTAGGTTCAATCAATTAAGTTAGGTATAAAATAATATGGAAAAACTTGAAAGATTTAATTTTAAATAATTATTAAAAAGTTAGTACTTACTGTGGCTTTTGAATTTGTAGCCTTCTTACCAAGTCATCTATATTAGGATTAGCTTGAAGAAGCTAACAAAATTACGTTGCATTAGGTGCGTATTAGCTAGTTTTGAACGATATTTTCATTTTATGTTCATAAAAGAAAGTATTTATTCATAAACATATGTTGATATAAATTTGTACGGCTTTTTTTTTTTGGTCTGAGACAACCGTATTTAAATAAAAGTGTAAAAAAAATATTTATTTGCTTCAAATTTTTAATTAAACGTAAGACGTTTGTAGAAATTATGCTGTCACATAGGGAACTGAATATTTATAAAAATCTATATTAATGCCTAAATTCCAATTGAATACACATAATTCTTATCCTGGTAAATATTTTGCCTACAAATGACTTATTTAATACAATTCGATTTCAAGTTGTTTAAAAAAAAGGGAAATGTTAGTATACAATTTCATTGACAGATGCATAACATACTCAACTTCTTACAAATAACTAGTTGTGTATGTAAAAAAAATGTACTTTTATTCTGGCTTTTTAGTGAAATCCTCATCTTTAAGTGCAAATTTAAAAAGCTACATTTAACTTCTCAAGAAATATATTACAACTCAAAATAATTACACAGTAATATAAGCAAAGAAAATTTTTAAAAGTTTTATCAGCATATTACAAAGTTTGGTAAATTATGAACACATTTTTGCAATATACCCATCAAACAATTCTAATAAGAGATAGAAATCCATTTCAATATGAAAATATCTGAATTTCAACAGCCCTTAAGAACCCTCTATGTCTTCAAAATATACATAGGTTGATTTTGCAGTTCAGTCACTAACACTGGATAAAGTGCTCTTTTCTGAAAGTGTTCTCTTACAGTAATACTACTCCATATAATGAAAGAAAATTTAAGACATCTATTTAAAGAAATATTTCTACCAAGTTCACAAGTCTCATAAAACGAATTTTAAACTGAACTTTACGTTTCTATTGTTCATAATCAACATCAAGACTTGAAGACTTTAACACATTTAAGGCTATTGTAGGGACGATTATTGTACTACTGATACATGCATTGTAGATTTTCATTTAAGTAGATTTTTAAATCTATATATACATATACACTTTATGGTAAAGCATAAAGTCTGTGTGTGTAATCTTTTATTAAAATATAAAAAGTCAGATTTGTTGAAAATAACTTTGTGTCAATTTGTCTTGTAAAGTGAATTTAGACTTAAGTTGTTTTTGAAAATATATGTGTGTGTACAGGAAACACACAAAAATAAATCCCAAAATACACCTTTTAAAGCACAAAAGAAAGTAATAAAATTTAAATGTTTTCAAATACTTCTATATATAAAATGCTTACTTTGAAAATTCTTTCCCATTCAAAATCTATATATAATCAAATTATATAAACCAACTCATGCAAATTATTTTTCTTTTAACTTTTATAAAAGGCAAGAAAAAAAATCAGTCCAGAAATTATAAATATATAAATTTCAATTCATTTTCAAAAGTGTCAATGAAACATGAGATGATAATTTCTTAGTGATCAAAAGATTTATTATAAAATATGAAACATTAATTCATATAGGATACCTTGATAAATTGTTAAAAATATTTTGTATTGAAAAAATTTAATATCATAAGAGGTGAAAAAACAATGACAACAGGGTATATACACCAGCATTTTTATTTAGCAGGGTATATATATAAAAAAAACAAATTAACATTTTTTTTGCTCCATTTTTATTCAAATTTTTTTTTTTTACAATTTTAATGCTGTTTCTTCCGGAATGAGCAACCTTCTGTTAATCGAGCCCTTCCACCTGTGGGCTGACATAAAACAGTAGAACAACCTACACAGAGAACTACAGTCTGTGCATGACTGAAAACCGTTGTTATCTTATAGCAACCAGGGCATTTGACATCCATAAAAAAAGAATTTGGGTGCTGCACTAATCGTTTTAGCTTGCATTTTCTTCTTTCATCATCAGGATTGGGATGTAGTAGATCTTTAGCCAAAGGCATTTTTAAAAGTTCTAGGTTGAACCTAAAAAGAAATATAAAACTTAAAATACAATTAAAAATTTACAATATGCTATGATATTTTTTTTTAAAAGGGTTATTTCAAACAAAAAGAAAAGAAAGAGGGAATTTTTTACATCCGTACACTATTTAAGCAAAGCTTGAATTTATAAACTAATACACTTACGAAAAAATAACAAAATTATTTCTGTAAATATTTTATGTACAAATAAAAAGGATTCACACTACGCATACGAACTATGGACCAAGGAGAAAAAACATTTTCTAACAAAGCAACAGAATTTTATTTAGAGTATGCCATTATTAAAACATATAATTTGAAAAAAAATTCATCAAAAAGAATCACTTTTAAACGTTGATTCTGGTTGGAGTAGGTTGTGTTTAAAATGGCTGCGCCGATTCAGAATCTCGCCAAATGCTAAGTGTGCTCCGCGTCATACGTTTTCTTCATGCAAAAGGTCAGCGACCAACAGATATTCACAAAGAAATTGTTTCTGTTTATGGGAACATTATGAATCAACAAAATTTAACGAAATGGTGTCGTCATTTTCTGAAGGTAGACCAATGTTCACGACGAACAAAGAACAGGTCGGCCATCTGTGATCTCTGATGCCCTTCTTCAGAGAACGGAGGAAGCAATTTGAGCGAATAGACATCTCAAATTAATTGCATCAGATCATATCAGAAGTGTCAATGACAACTCTATGAAGTTGTGACTGTCAAGTTAGGGTACAGGAAACTGTATGCGCACTGGGTTCCAAAAATGTTAGCGGAAGAACACAAAAAGAAAAGGATGGGCTTTGCACTCGACTTCCTCACACGCTATGCAGAAGTAGGTGATGAGTTCCTTGATCACATTGTGACAGGTGACGAGACGTGGGTTTATCACCATACACCTGAATTCAAGCAACAATCAATGCAATGGCACCATTCGAATTCACCAAAAGCCAAGAAATGCAAAACTTCGATTTCAGTGAAAAAAATCATGGCTTCTGTTATTTGGGACAGACAAGGCAATTTTCTGTTGGAATTTATGCCTCCCAGAAAGACAATTAATGCTGCTGCATATTGCCAGACATTGAAACGTCTTTGAAGGGCAATTCAAAACAAACACAGGGGAATGCCGACAAATGGAGTCTGCTTGCTTCATGACAACACAGCGCGTGTAACCAAAGCACTACTCAAACAATTCAAATGGGAAGTATTGGATCATCCGCCATACAGTCCGGACATTGCGCCCAGCGACTTCCATTTATTCCGTTACCTGAAGTCACATCTTGGTGGAAAATCATTCCACAACGATGAGATCAAAGATGAAGTTGAAATGTGGTTTCAACAACAGGCGGCAACCTCCTATGACTGTAGGCCAGTGAGTGAGAGAATATTGACGTCGCACTGATTAGCAACATGAGGGCTTTTGGCGAAGGTCCGCGTAATTTTGAGCCATGGTCAAGTGACGCAGACAACACCTGAGCTGGCACCCCCTCTCCTAACTACCACACCACATCAACGGGAGGATGTTTGAGCTCTCGACAGATTTAACGTGCATCGCTCCCCTACACAGCGGTCTTGAGTGGTACTAGGATTGAACTCATGACATGCTAGCCATGATGCGATGCCTAGACCACTCGGCCGCTCTATGACTGTGGGATACAAAAGCTTGTGTACAGACTTAAAAAAATACATAATCCAGTTAATAAGATGTAATTGACGTTTTCTAAATAAATATTTTTTTAAGGAATGCGAGCCTTTGTATCTTTACTTTTCGAAATGCCCTTGTAATATAGCATAGTTTTTCTTTAAATCTAATGACGGCCATAGTAAAAAAAATCGCGCCAAGGGTGACCATACAGTAAATCTGTTCCAAATTTTAAATAAAATTGAATTTTTTGGCTAATAAAAAAAATATATCGGAATTGTAGTTTTTTTTTATAATATCTGCAACTTGTTCTTATTTAAGTATCATAATTAATTTTTAAAAGATAGTATAACTATTAAAAAATTAATTATTAAAAAACTGCTAAAATATTACACCACTAAAGACATTGTACACTTCAAAAAATCTTAACATGGCTTTAAATATTGTATTTATGTTGTTATATATTTGTTTAAGCTTCTTTTTCAGCATTTGTAGACATTAAGTCGGAAAAAAACAACAACAGACTATTGGATGAGGAACCACATCTGAGATTTAAATTAACCCCCACCAAGAAATTTCAGAAGAAACCAGATTAAACAACCATTATTTCTACACCAAACTATCTCATCTTTCTCATTAATCCAAAAATAAATGTTATTTATAATATAATTTATTTATATTTTACTATGAGGAATTTTCTTTTCTTATTTTGTATGTCACAAAATATGTATACTGATTGTTACTAAAACACTTTAACTTTAAGCTGTTCAAATTAATTGGAACAAACATTTTTCTTGTCCGAGTTGATATGTGATTGCTAATGATGTCCCGAAACGCCGCATTCCAGTTATATCTGCCTAGAGGTAGTGTGCCACATTGATCTTGACTAAGTAACTTGTTTGACTAGTTTTAGTGCATCAATAATTCAGCTGCGAGTCTTTCAGTGTCGCAGCTGGTTGTTATATAGTGTTCATGTGTAACACATGTATTACTTTGACTTGTTTAAAAATTGATATCACACCGAGAAGGCTTTCTAAAATAATCGCTCTTAATGAGCACATTTCTATGATTATGAGAGACATAGCTACAGCATTGAAGTGTTTTAAGAACATTTCAAAATTCTGGATCATCCTCTCCAAAAAGAAAATGAACTCAAATGAAAAACTACTCCAAGAACAGATACACAATTTAAATTTAAATAACAAAATAAATCCAAGAAAGACAATCGCAGGTCGTAATAGGGTTTTAATCGATTATGGTGCTGAGAGTTCCTGAATAGTACGAAAAAGGCTTTTGGAAGTTGGTCATAAAGCAACAAGACCACGGTAAAAACAATTTCTAACTCGGAAAAATTATAAAGAAACTTTTAGCATGAGCCAAAAAATATCAGTTATGGATTGTTAACTAGGATAAGGCGATTTTCAGTAATAAAACACATTTATTTGTTCAGGAACACAAATCAAATATAGTTAGACAAAGTGAAGATGAAACTCTGCTACCAGATCAAACCCAACAGATTGTAAAACTCTACACAATATTTTGGGGCTTTTTCATAACAAATGGCACTGGTACCTTAGTTCCTCTTGAACATATGATGAATTCTGTAAAATATATAGAAATATTATGAAGTAGGATTGTTCAATTCATGGAAACATGTGATGGAACATTCAATTCAAAAATGGTCTAAACTTTTATGCACAAAAAATTTTTTTATTGAAAACAATGATAAAATCCCCGTGCACCACAAAGTATCACACAGGGCCTATAGAAGTAAGTATTGAGCACAGAATACAAAAGAATCAACAACAACAAAAAAATTTTAAATAATTTTTTGAGGTTAGGAAGGATTACAAATACTCATAACAAACTCACTAAACTTATGCACAAAATTAAAAGTGCTTAATAAGCCTGGTAACTCACCAGACCTAAATCCTATTGAGAACTTTTGGCATATTCTCAAGAATCATTTAACTAAGATGAATTGCACAACAGAAATGATAAAAAGTGCTATACAAGTGTGGTTCCATGATAAAGTCAAGAACATATGAGTGGAGTTAATGCCAAGACATATTATTACATCATTTCTGCACAGAACATTATTTTGTACTAATATAGGTATTTTTAGGACTACTTAAGGTATGTGATTAAAAACTAAGGTTTTAGAAAAAGTTGTCCCCCCCCCCCGTCATTTGTCCCAATTAATTCGAACAGTATATTATGTACATGATACACAAAGATTATTCTGCGTAAAGCTAACCAATGACTTTAACCCCTATTATCACTTTAAATATAAAATACCATAAGAGAAGATGTCAAATCTATATATCTTAACTTCATTTTATTTTTAAGTAATAGTTTAAAAATTCCAATATAAGTGTATTGTACTGCACATAAATATTGATAAACCAGTACAGAATTAGCTTGAAATCTAGCATGACTTACTTATCTCTCAAAATTTTTGCTATTACAGTTTACAATACAGCAACCCTGCAAAATTTAGGAAAATAGTATCCCTACTCAGACTGGATTTTTGAATGTAACATCTTTCCTCTCGATTGCTGGAGATTTGTGGGAGTGATTTCGTGAAAAGGGACGGAAATGCGTAACAGGAAGTTGGAGAAGCGCGCGCTATTCAGTGAAGTTCTTTTTTTTTTCTCCTTCATTCAGCTGGTGTTGCAATCTATCGTAAACAGAACAACTCACATGTTGTGGCTCGACATATGGATATTACTTATCGTCAAACAAGTGGACTGAGTATTGTTGGTCAAGATATTGGGGACATATGTGCGGCAAAATGCTTATTTGAAAATGGACAAACAGTGATTTTGGTGGTTGTATACATTTCTCCGAATCAAACGGTTAAAAAAATTAAAGATTTCCTGCATTTTTTTACTTTTACCATATACAGAAGGTGTGGTTCTGCTCTTTTTTTTTAACAAAAACTATCACTCGCTTCCCATGATTTTGAGTGGTGATTTTAAAGTTAGCTTCAGTTTGCTAGAAGCCGAGCCACTCATAGTTTTTTTGAATGATGGAACTCAAGCTCGAAATGAACACAAATCGAAATGTTTCGACAACTAACAGTGGCACTGTTATTGACGCTATTTTTCAACGGTTTTTAAATACTTTGAAACACAAGTATATGTTTCATATTTTAGTTATCATAAATTATCATTACTGCTTTTCCCCAAATTGAACAAGAATAATTATTTTGATAAAAAAAATTACATTACTCCTTGTGTTAATTAAAAAAAATTTTCATTAAGGATATAATTATTCCATGGAAAATTATTTCCAATCATACTAGATTCCTTTTTTTCAGGATTTAAGTTGCTGTTGCGAATTTACCATGATAACGTGTCAGATGTTACACACTGTATGCGACTACTGTAAGGCTCGTTTCTTTTTTTTTTCAGGATTAGGACAACAGTTATCTCTTTTTGATAGCCATCTTAAACAGAAGAGTAAGAGATTTTCTAGAAAGCTGAAAGTGAAGGAATGAGCGGATTTTTTCTTTTTTTAAAATGCAGAAAGAATGTTTGTTAGAAAGGGAGATGCAATGATCAATTCAATTTGCACGATTTTTTTCCTCACTGTTGCACCTTAGAAGGGTGAAATTGTCGAATCGGCCACTAGTCTGTCAAATTTTGAAAAATCGCCAACTTAGCGTGTTTTTACGCAGCGATCAGACTTCTCCCTAATGAGGGTTACCAGATTTGGCACATTTATTGATTTTGCGAAAAAAACACTTGGCTGGATAAGTGGCCAACTCGACAATTCAACCCTTAGAAACAATGGTTTTTCTGTTTTCTTCTTGAAGCCATTTTGGGCGCCACGTTTTTCTTTTTTGAAGCTTGACAAATGGATATTTTTTCTATTGAATGAAAGAGGTAAGAAATTATTGCTTTGAGAATGATTGAAAATATTTCAGTATGGATGCCCAAAATATGAAAATAATCTGTGTTTGAGAGAAATGGAGATCGTTATTTCATCAGTCCAAAGCATTAAAATCTGATTTTCCCCTCCTCACTGTTGTGTTCTAGAAATGACGATTTTTCAGTTTTCTAGTAAATGAGGTTTCAAAATCCATTTTAGAAAGCCCATTTTCTTCATAAATACACAATGAATGAATTTTTTTCTGAATAAAAAGGTAAGAAGGTAATTGTTTTTTGTAAGAATGAAGGATTGATAGAATCTTGATATGGATGTCTGAAATCTGGAGAGAATTTACACTTAATATTTTATTTTTCATTTGATGTTTCCAATGTTGTCTATTTTAGAAACCACGTTTTCATCTGACACTATTATGAAAAAAGCATTTTTTTTCCTTGGCAAAAAAACTTTTGTCACCAAACAGAGCAGTGGGCTATGCTAGGATTTTACACAGAACCAAAGTATTTAAATAATAACATTTCTGTTCTTTCCAGAATGTCATTAACTTGAGTAAAATTTTACAAATGATTTGTGTTAAAATTTTTAGCCTTTACTTTTTAATTAGAAATATTTTGTTTTTACATATTTTTCATAAGCAGCAGCTAACGTTTTAAACACAGTCAGTTGCACTGTTAACAGATCAATTTATGTTGAAATTTGCTCTAACCTACCCTTGAGAACATCCTAATGCCTCAGATAAACATATATAATAAAGTTGTTAAGTCTACTGAATGTTGCATGTATTTACGAGCTTTGAATGAATCCATTTACTTCAGTTGCATCTATAGCAGTTGCACCCTTTTTTAACATATACCTTCTCAATATCAGTACTACAAGAACAGAGCATATCTTGGTTATTATTTGTCAACTGAATGGCTCAAAGCTGTAAAATTTCTATATTCCTGGGGTTTTTACATTTCCAAAATGTAATTTAGGAAGGCCCATTTAAAGAAAACAAAAACTACATGGACTTAATATTTGTACCAATGAAATAGTTGTACTAGACCCATAAATTGATTGGTATAAGGTCTTTGAAAATTAGCATTAGCTGCTAATGTTTCAATATCACCTAAAAATAGCTGCTAAATGTTTCAATATCACTTATGGAAAAGGAACATTGCATGCTCCTTTTCCATAAGCTGTTACATAAATGTAATTCAGTAAAGATAAGTCTTTGCAGCAACACAGGTTTTTGGTACTAGCATATTACAGCAACAATCGCCAACATTCCAAGATAACTTGTCAAGTTAGCTCCCCCTATTTCACAGGTGTTATGCGCTGTATTAGCAATCACATGCTTTGTTTGACATAATGTCGCCAAATGGTTGTGATAATACAAAAGCATCAATTTTTTTCTACTTTTATTTTGTGCATCTTGACCACATTTGAAACTATTATACTTCAGATGAAAAATTCTTAACCACTTGCACTGGAAAGCCGTGCAACACATGTCACAATGCATTTGACACAGAATCGCCTACGACCTGGTATGTACAATATCATATGATTGTTACAAAAACGACCATTTTGGTACATACGTCAGTGAATTTTATGCCAGCGCAAGTGGTTATTGGTAACCCTTTTGATTTTTGTATCGGTGAGGGAGAAGTCTGATTGTGTTGTAGTAGGGTTGCTACTCCATAACACAAAATGCACCAAATTAGCCATTTATCATAAATTGGAGGACCAGTGGCCGATTTGACAATTTCACTATTATTTGTCCCAAATAAATTTGCCCGACAAACATACATGGCAAAGGAATGAATGACTGTTTAATTATTGTTCCAGACAAAAATTGAATAATACTGTATTCTATGAAAGTCAAATGCTATCAACGCTCTACTTTCCCGAGTATTCTCTGACAAGAGCACATATAAGCGATTGCTGTTTATGAATAAAAGACTTTTGTAGAATCATAAGTAGTTTCACCTTCGAACTTTCAACAAATATTGACTTTATTAGATTAATAAGTCATCATTTTGACAATATGAACATCAAAAGCTGAGAAAAAGGACTACCAAACCAACACAAAGGCAGACAGAAGGCTGACATCAGCTCACCACAATACCCAATGCAGAAAGCATGTTACATCCAACTTCGCCACAATATGCAAACAAGAATAATGTAGATAATTTAAATTGCTAATATAATCCTGACTTCTGTACTGTTTGCTACATGTCATTAAAAACTTTATTAACTGCCTTTCGATTTTGAAAATGAATTTAGCAGATACTGCTTCGCCGATACTTCGGTAATGTAAAGCAAGATTGAAATTGTAACAGCAAAATTTACAACAAAAATCAATTTATAAAATAATGTCTTATAAAAGGAGAGCTTTCTGGGGCATCCTAATTTCTAGAGTGAATGATAATGGAAGGTATCGTCAATTTGTACATATACGTATCAAAAAATGGACGAAACCAGAGCATATGAAGATTCCGAGAGTAATTAAAGACTGCTATTTTATAAGCAAAGCCTCAAGGATACTTCTGAAGAAATTAACAGAAAATTAGCATTTATCTTAAAGAAAACTACTGTTAGCCTAACTTGTTAAAGTTGCACACCCTTTATAACGCCATTTGTCGAATAGACATGTTTAAACGTGTTTAGGCCTAACAAAAAATCTCAAATACCGACTATAAAAAAGTTTTCACAAAAACATGATCAATAGGATATAACGATTATTCCACAAACATAAGCAATTTTTCAGAATGTAATAACCAATAAATGAATTACTTAATGCGACACAAAAATGTATAACTCATTCCATAGCATGTGGATCGCCTGTCCAATTTATAACATGAAATCACTTTATAAAAAAGTTGATTGCGGATGAATTTCAAAGAAAGACATAAATAAAATTATATTACTCACCTTTCAAAACAAATGAAATTCAATATTAATTTTAATTTAGCTCCAAACGCACGAAAAGCCGCGCCACGTGAAATGATGTTCTCTGTAAAATCCAGAAAGATTTGTTATACGTTGCCACTTCGCGTTATAAAATACATCATATAAAATCAATTCGATAAGAATTTTAAATAAATTATATATAACTTCAATCTACTTATTAAAGTAATAAATTGTTTTGAACAGTTAGGAAAAAAATAAGCGATTCTTGTCTTGTTGTATCATTTTTAACAAAATTAGAAGAACAAAAATCAAATGTGGAATAGCATTCCATGGAATATTATCCGATCTAGGAATCCTTAAACTTATTTAATCGTCTAAAAACAATAACATTTCTTCATTATTACTGTTTTTTTGCAGTCAATAGAAAAAAGGAGGATTTATTTCAATTTCTTTTTATTAAAAAACTGACCACTTCTAGCAATCCATTCCACAGACGTTCGAATTGAAAGGTGAATTCATATATCATTAAAGATTTGTAACACAGATTAAAATGGAAGGTTTCAGAAGTCCGATGTGAAGTATTACAATAATTAGTAAGTCGGTTGTCAAATCCAGTATAACTTCAAAATTTGATTTTGGCTTATTATTACGAAATTACTCTGGTGTATTGTTAGGGTGTTCTATAAGTGTAGAAATAAATAAGCAGGAAAATAATTACGAATCATTAGAAAAAGATTAAATATTTCTAAATTTGTTTCTCCACTTAATCGATTGTCGTATGTTTTGTAATATCTCGATTATATCGTTATCGAATCCTGAATGAAGCGGCAGGCGGCGCCATTTTGTCTTTCAGGAATTGTCTAGTTGTAAGTAGTGTTGCCTAATTCTGTTGCTTATTCTTTACAAAAATTGTTACACCTATGTAAGTCGTTGCTTTTTGATAATTACCTTGATTTGCAATTAACGTGCTTTCAATAGTTGATTACTTTAAGTTGTCTCTTTTATAGTTGTTTGCTGTACCATTTTGTTTTTTGCTTAGCAATTGTTAAATTTGTATCTGATAAAAGTCTTTTAATTTAGCATATAGAAAATGTCTTCTCGGTACCGCAATTCCGGACCTTTGGATTGTAAAGTTTACGTGGGAGAACTAGGAAATAGTGGTACGCGACACGAACTAGAAGATGCTTTCAGTTACTATGGGCCTTTAAGAAATGTTTGGGTTGCGAGGAATCCTCCTGGTTTTGCCTTCGTTGAGTTCGAAGATTCTCGTGATGCTAGAGATGCTGTAAGAGGTTTGGATGGAAAGTAAGTATATTGTAAAGCTAAATAATATTTGTTTAAGCTGCATGGCTGAAATGCATTCTTAATTATTCTGGATCTTAAAGAACTGATTTTAACTTTTATTTTCTCGTTATAGCCGTTAACTCAATTATTTTTGCACCCTGGTAAACTTTTCTCAAAGTGGCGCGTAATGAATGTTTAAACTTTTGTAAAGTTTGTGGAAATGTCATATGTGAGAACAAAAACAGTACATTTTCTATTCAAAGTATTTTTTGTAAGAATCCAGTGTAATAACTTATTGCATTGTTCACATTTCCATCAGGAAAACAGAAAAACTCCACTGATTTTATTTTGAAAATTTGTTTGAGTGATTAATATCTGTTTATTTGATAGGAATTTTCAAATAATCAATTCAAATACATTTCAAAATGTTTATTTATTGCCTAAATCTTACCAAGGGCTTAATGTATATTTTGTGTAGAACTCCTTATTCTGGAACAGATATGTTTTAGCAAAGCACAAGGAAATGTTTGTATCAACTGTCACGTGATTTTGATTTGACGCCACCTGTCTGGGAATTGAGCCCATTGCAATGGATGAATCACTAGACAACTGTTCCATTTCTGAATTGCTTGTGTTCATTAGAGGTGTGGATGACGAAATGAACATAACACAAGAGCTTGCTTTCCTACATAGCAAGTATAGCATTGTTGCCAGATAGGATACTTATGCAAATTGAAAGAAGAAGAAATTAATGGATCATAACTGGACAAGACCAGCGATTCCCAAAGTGGTCTAGGACAACCTGTGAGGAGTCCATGTCAGCGAAAAAATAATTTAGGGGTCCATGAGGTATAAATAAGGGTCTACGATAGTAGCTCTCATTAAACAAGATCATGATTTTAATTTTAAAAGAAAATTTAATCAAGTGGAAGCCAGATTTTACCCATTTAATAGATTAATTTACTAAATTTAATAACGTTCATTTGTTGTTACAAGGCGACTGCATACATATTATTAAAACAAGGACCAGCATTTTTTGCTAGAATTAAGCTAAAGGAGTGTAATATTGTGGACTTCGTAAATTTTCTCAGTTGACCACAGACAATATGCCAAGAAAATGACTTTTTAACCTACGTTTATTCAGCCATATGTAAATGACCATTATTCAGATTTTGAAACTAGGTCTCGGAATGCTTTAACTGTGGTAATACCACAGTAGGCAATGAACTTATGACATGAGTGGCAAGTGAAGCAGATGTGTGTTATGAGAAATATTCCACAACCTATGTTCCTGCACTGTACTGTTCACCAGCAAGCTTTGTGTGCTACATATTTTGATATTAGCAACATACTGAATCCTGTTGTTAAGGTGCTTGTATTGACAGTCACGTGCTCTCAACTACAGACAGTTAAGGGTCCCGTAGACAGAAATTCCAACTCTAAAACGATGAAAGCGCCCTCTTCTGGGAGGGGTGAATGGGCGTTTCTATAGGAAGGGCCAAGTACTCATGAGTACTGGTCTTAATGATCGGAGGTAAATAGTTCCTTCATAAAAGATAAATTATATGCCTTTTTTTCTTAATTTTCAATATTTTCTTGACTTTGAAATAAACATTTTTTTTCAAGCTATTATTTTTCCAAATTTGCATTTACTTGATCCCATATTCTGATGATTATGTTCTGTGAGCTGTCATGATGAAATAAAATGACGTCACAGAATCATACAAGCCTCTTCTACAACAGTTGAGAGGGATTCTAAGTGCAAAGGAAGCTCGAGACAGGAAACTCCCCCCCCCCCTCTCTCTTTCGCCTTCTATTTTTGTTCTTGGAGGGTCCAGTTTACAACCAACTGACCCCTCTTTTACTGCCCACCCCATGGCAGTTTTCAATTACATGAAAACTGTGCCTGACATTCTAGTTATACAAAGAAACTGCTTTTTTTAAGCTGTTTCGTTTCTGTTTTGAGAAACATCAGTTTTTCATTTGAATTTTATAAAAATATAAGTTTTATTTAAGGCAGAAACCTTTATATATATATATATTTCTGTACATTCAAAACAATTTTCTGTGCTATTCTTCAATATTAAATTGCATCAAAATCCTTTTTTAAACAGTTTAACGACAAGAGAAATTTATAAATTAATTGAATGAATAGTGTAATGCGATTTAAATTATTCTCTTTCCTGAAATATTTCAGGTCAGTTCTTTATTTCCGATTCAGTTCAATAATTTTATTTAAAAACGGTTTAAGACATGTAACAAAAAAAAAATCTTATATAAATTTAATAAAGTACAGTGGCGTAACTACCAATGGGCTAGGTGGTGCCGTGCACAGGGGCCCTTGAGCTCAGGGGACCCTCGCGCCTTGACCACCAGGCAAGTCGAACTAGCGATAATTTCTCATATAATTGAGATATAAATATAAAAGATTGTTACATAGCTATAATCATGGCAACTCCGTTGAAAGTAATTTCAAACTTGTAAGGAATTCCCCTAAATTCTTTTCCTTTGTTTATATTGTGTTGCGAATTTTACGTATTAAAAAAAGTTTATATTATTTTTCATTTTTCTAATTTTTACTTGAAAATAAACATCAAGTTCCATGAAATGTCTTACCATACATCTAAAAAAATCTACACAGGGAGCTATTTCTTCTTGGTCATTTTATTTTTTATAACAATATGATTCATAATAAGCTATTTTCCTGTTTCAATGTTTCGCAACAGACTGATGTAACTTTGACCCCCTCCTCTGTTTTTTCGTGTGTTTTATTTTAAATAATTATGATAATTTTGTATTATATTTTCTTGTTTGTGCATATTCTTTTTATCATTTCCTATCTGTCACATGTCAAATCGAACCTGGGTAATCACTAAATTCACAAGGAAACTCATATGCATACATGTAAATAGTTTGTAGCTTTGCTTTCCTATGTTCTGCAGAGCTTGACACAGGGTTGATGTGAATCAGCTTTGTATATATATATAAAATACTCTAATATTTTTTTAATTAATAAAACTCCACCAATATTCTCTTTTTTTTGCACCAAGACCTTTGGATACCTAGCTACGCCACTGATAAAGTATATTGAGTATTGGTTTTGGGACCCAACACAGTTTTTTGGAAGAACAGTTTTAGTGTTGGAATTTCTAATATAAATTCAGTTACAAAAAAAAGGAACGAGTCTTACAGTAGTCGCATGATGTGTAACATCTGACATGTTATCCTGGTAAATACGCAATAGTAACATAAATCCTGAAAAAAATTAATCGGGTATGATTGGAAATAATTTTCTATCGAATAATTTTATCTTTAATGAAAATTTTATTTAATTAACACAAAGAGTTATGTAATTTTTTTATCAAAAATAAATATTCTTGTTCAATTTGGGGAAGACACACACACAATAGACTTATGATGACTAAAATATGACACATATACTTGAGATTTTAAAGTATTTAATAACCTTTGAAAAACAACGTCAACAACAGTACCACTGTTAGCTGTCGATATATTTCGGTTTGTTGTCATTTCGAGCTTGAGCTCATCATTCAAAAAAGCTATGAGCGGACAATCGTAAAGTTACCTGACTGACAATCAGATTTGGTAAAGCAGTAATTGGTTCGGCCGTTTGTTTCTGAGAGATTTGTGTTCGTTGCAACAACAAAAAAATCCCTGCTGCGTGAAGTTGAATTTTGTGCAATTCTTTTCGACTGTTCTCCTTCAGTTTTTTATTTTTTTTCTCACGTTTCTTTTGTCGAAAATCTCGCTCTGTTTTGGATTTACCCGTCTCGGCAAATTACAAAATCGTTTTGAAGTTATTGTATTCCAGTTTTTAATTTCAATTAACTTTTTTCACCAATCATACTAAACATCTTTTTATTTATCACACTAATGTTATATTTTTAATATCACAAACAAAAACAGCAATATATTTTATAAAAAACAATAAAAAGAATTTAAATCAGCATTTAAAATAGTGGAGGATTATATACCATAATGACTAAAGATGCGAGATTCCCAAGTTCAATAAAGGTCATGAAGAATACAAAGAAACTGTAAACTCAAGTGTCATTCTCGCTATCCGATCTTGGCTTAGAACAGGGATGGCCAACTCAAATGACCTTGCGGGCCACTTCGGAAAAACATTATAATCCTGCGGGCTGTAAACAAAAATTATGTACCTTTATATTATATTTAGACCCATCGCAGACATTTATTGGAATGCAAATTTAAAACGGAATGAATTATTATTGATTTCATTATTTTTCATCTATATAAGCATTGATAATTTATAATAATAATGCAAGGATCAAATATGTCTAACTCTAGCAATAGGCAGTGCGATGGAGCTACAGGAGTACAAACTTTGACTTGTACTTTCTAATAAACATTTTTTTCAAGCTATTATTTTTCCAAATTTGCATTTACTTTATCCCATTTTCTGATGATTATGTTCTGACAGCTTTCATGTTGAAAGAAAATGACGTCACAGAATTTTACAAGCCTCTTTTACAACAGTTGAGAGAGGCAATCTAAGTGTAATCGGAACTCAAGACAGGAAACCCTCTCCCCTCTCTTTCGCCTTCTATTTTTGTTCTAGGAGGGTCCAGTTTACAAGCAGCTGTGACTATTCATATGACAACTGACCCCTCTTTTACTGCCCATCCCATGGTACATGAAAATTGCTGCCCGACATTCTAGTTATACAAGGAAACTGCTTTTTTTACGCTGTTTCTTTTCTGTCTGAGGAACATTAGTTTTTCATTTGTTAGATCTACAACGATAATTAAATATCTTCAATGAGTACGAAATAAGGAATATTCCGAATTTTGTAAAGTAATTAATTTTATAAAAATATAAGTTTTAGTTAAGGCAGAAACCTTTATATGTATATTTCTGTACATTCAGAACAATTTTGTGTGATATTCCTCAATATTAAATTGCATCAAAATCCTTTTTTAAACAGTTTAATAAAAAGAGAAATTTATAAAAATAATGGAATGAATAGTGTAATGTGATTTAAATTTTTCTCATTCCTGAAATATTTCAGAGAGAGAGCGGTTCTTTGTTTCCGATTCAGTTCAATAATTTTATTTAAAAACGTTTTAAGACATGTAACAAAAAAAATCTTATATAAATTTAATAAAGTACAGTACTTTCACAATATTTGAAATGAACAGCGGAACAAGAATTTAGAAAAAAAGAAATACACACTTTTCTTTCCAATTCCTGAAATTCTGTCCTATATTCTTTTTTCTTTTAGCCGAAAGAAATAATCTTTTTTTGAAGCTGCGGCGATGATCCATTTTATTTAATAACTGAAATAAACTGTGCAAAATAAGTTTTAAAACAGTTGATATTCAAATAACTTAAACTTGGAAAAAAACACATGAATTTCAATTTTGGAGATATGTAAGAAAAGAATGTGAAAACTGATTCACTTTATCCTGACGATTCAAGTGCATTTAATGAATATTAATTGTTCATTTTAATTATTAATAAAATATAACTTTGAGAAAGGTGGAATAAAAAACAGAGGATAGCTTTTTGTTCAAAACGTATTTGTAGCTATTTTCAAGCACAGACTCAAACTTTCCTAAGAATGATGTAATTGTAAATAGTATCTCTTGAATGCCAATAGATTCTTAGAAAACAAGACCCATTTTGGGGGGGGGACATCTCTGTTACACAATCCACCGAAGAGTCATAAATTACCACCTTTCACCAAGGGAACGCAGGGAAAATTTCATGTATCCTTCCGCAAGAAGACGGAGTTACAAGTTTACTTTCCCCTCATTCCAAATATGCAATGCTGACTTATTTAATTACTCGCAAATAAATTAGTTTAAAATTTTTAAAGTATATGCGTTTGAAAAAGCATAAAAAATAAAGGATTTCCACTGAAAAACTTTTTTTATCCGATAATTGAAAATATTTTTATGATCGTTTCAACGCACTAAATGTAAATTTTCAAGCTTTTAATAAATATTTAAAAATATTTAGAATTTTTTTTTTAATCTTTAGGATGCATTTTAATTCATACAGTTAAAAGCAATACCTTAGACGTAAATTGAATTATAAGAAACTCCATAGGATTAACATTACACTCGGGTTTTCGTGGTGGCGTGTCACCGGGAGCCTTAAGCAACTTTTTTAGACATGCTAAGAATTGCAAGATTTGCCATACTACACATCAGTAACATTGCTAAGTTGTGACAAAGTTATGAGCAGAGTATTTAAATTCAGAAAGAAAATGGGTGAATTCCTGGTAAGTAAAAGGCAAGCTACACACACTGATGAAGAAAGGGTACGGAATTTGACCTTTATTGCAGACATAACTAGACATTTAAATTTTTGGGGCTTGAAACCACAAGGAGAAAAACATCCCTTCTAGTTTGATATCACGGGGCATCGCACCAAGTTGTTTATGTTCGCCAAGATGGGCAATAACATTACAACATTGTTACCTTGGTATTTTTATCGTCTGGCGATGTGGCTGCCATGGAGATAACGTATATTAGAAATAATTTTTATTGGTTCTGTTCCCGCAGTAATCCTATTAATTTCAGACGATTTTATTTCTATTTCTTTTACAATTTATACATTTTCATTGCAATCCGGCCCCTCAGGGGGCTCGCCTTCTTTAGGTGAGTACGGGTGTCACAATCCCGAGGTGCCCTAGTGATCTTTTCCTTTTCCCACGGGGTTTACTGTCTTTGGTAAACACGGGCTTCACGAACCCGGGGTACCCTAGTGATCCTTCTCTATTTTCGACCCTCTTTCTTGTCGTTCAATTCATTCTTTCTTTCTCTTCCCGTCTAGACCACAGATATTAAAACAAATGTTTGGCACAGTATAGCCGAAATTGGCTCTTGCACCAATAAGCCCCAAAATCACTCAGTCATTGCAATCCGGAATCAAATTATATTTCAGTCTTCTGTTTTATTTAATGCTATTTTCGAATATGGAGATTTCTAATATCATTGGTGAGAACTAGGATATTTTTTTTTAAAGAATGAGTGTTATATTATTAATTATTCCTATAAATCGTTTATTTTCAATTTATTTTACTTTTTAAAAATGTTTTTTTTTTTTTTCCGTTTCTTGTTTGATGAAATTCGTTGAAGAAATTTGCAGTTTTTGGAACATAGCAAGTTTTCAGTACTTTTTAGTTGCTATTCATCATCAATTTTAATGTATATTATGTAATTACTTTATTAATAATATAAAAAAATTATTCAAATGTGTAATAATCATATAATATACGTTAATTGTAATAATTGCTATTTTATAATTATTATTACATATGTGTTATATTTTTATTTATTTATTTCTAAGTATTATGTTATTTATTTACAATTATTATTTGGTTGTTTTTCATAATTATGTTAAATGAGTATTATATCTGTACAATTCTTATTTATATTACAATAGGATTATTCTTTTTTATAAAATCTATTAAACTATATTACATTATTATTTTATAAAAAATAAGAGTAATACCATATGAATATATAATAATTTCTATAACGTTATATTACAAGATTATTGTATACTGCATAATATTACTATTAGTAAATATGGTTTTTTTATAATATTGATATTAATTATTTATTGATCTTGGTTAGTCTCAATCTATTCCTAATGCATAATATTACTATTAGTAAATATGGTTTTTTTTATAATATTGATATTAATTATTTATTGATCTTGGTTACTCTCAATCTATTCCTAAATTCTTCATTTGAAATCGATTTTAATGTTTTTCAAAACAGTTCTTTAAAATTATTTTCCTGACGAGTCTTGCCGCCATCTTGAATTTCATTCCAACGACGTGCACTGCTTGGCGTGATTCCTTATTACGCCGAACAGCGTTTGGCACCCTGCCCCGTGATATCAAACTGGTTCCGTAACGGATCTAAACTTTTTTTTGTTTTGGATTTAAAATGAATGTTATTTTCTCCTATCACTAGTTTTCATGTATGAACCCCAAAATTTTTTTACGTAATTAATTTACTCTAACACAATCTAAGATCGGAACAAGTTCGTTATAAAGACTTTTGAAAAATCTCCATTTTTTTGGCCACTCTTTGTCATCAAGGAAAGCACAGGGTTGCAAACTGTTGTCCCCTGCCACCTCTTTCTATGAAAATGTATGGCAGGATTATTTCTAATAATAAAAATGAAATGTAGTATTTTTAAAAAATGGGCTTAGAGAGAAATCCTACACTAAAACTAAAAAAGTAGAAAAATGAGAAATTTTTATAAAACTAAGTAAATAGTGTAATTATTTTATTAGCAATGCTGTAGTGAGTTTAAAAATAAGAATTTATTTTTGTAAGCAATTCAAAATAGTACTGAACAAAAAGTTCTTTTAATCACATAAAAACTTAAACATACACTAAGTCTAAAAAAGAAATTTAAAATAAAATTAAGTGAAAGTTTTATTAAACAATTTAAATACAAGAGGGCAAAATATAATTAAGAAAACTTATATGCCTTGTAGCAGTATTGAATAAACTTGTACAAAACTGCCATCCAATGACAAAAGAGATTATGATTATGTGATAAAAATGTGTGTGCTAGAGATTTTGTGATAAATATCTTCGAATTAAATCCCTTTTTAAAGGTTTTGACCAAGATTGCTCTCTTCCCAATGAACTACTTGTCTTACTATCCCTTTGTTTAAATTAATTCATGGATAAAACATTATTTTTAAATTACGCCCAAAAATCACATTTAGCATGCATGGTTGATGTGTATCATTCAACAGTATATATATGTACATTTAAAGACGAATACTTTCACATAAGTTTTAATGGTTGTAATTGTTACAAGTACAATGTTTTGCCACACCAGTTTAATTTTAATACACTGCTAGTTACACATTTAAAAGATCTTTAAGGAATAGTTTTACAGAATTTTAACATCTTTTAGAAAAAAATAGTTTCATTTTACTGTAGTTGCATATAGTTACCAAATAATTTTTATTTTATAAGTAAATAGTAATCACACACACAAAACTAGAACTCTTCTCTCTCTCTCTGGCTATAGTTGTCTTTAAGATAAGTAGGGCTAGTTTTTTCCATAGGAGCACGAAGGAAAAGTTTTGAATCAGCAAATTCTTTATAAAGTTTTTAAGAACATTTAAATTATTCAAATATTTTACTAAGTCATGACATAGATAAGGAGACTATGCAAATTAAAGTATAAGAAGACTCATATTAATTTAATTCATCAGTGTATGTAACAAAAATTATTGTGAGGTATATAAAATTTAAATAAATCAGTAATTTATCATCTCTCTCCCATCAAATTTACAGGGTGAAATCCCCCTCTCTATTCCTTGTGCCTGTGATGTTTCCAGGCTGGAGTGTTGAAAAGTAACTTGCCAAAAAAGCTTAAAACAATCTATTTCTTAAGCTGAGAATATTTTTTAATCTATACACCAGATGGCATTAACAGATTATTTGTAACAAGTTTAGTGATAATTATTTGATTTTTTTAACTAGATGTCAGCACAATTAAATATATATATAAGCAATATGTTTTTGTAATCTTAGGTCAAGTACTGAGTTACGCTCTTTGAGAAACCTCTTAGGTTATGTTCTTTGATATAAAAAAAAAATTTTAATATTGTATACACATTATGGATTTAGTCAGGAAGTTAATCAGATTCTAATTTATTTATTTGTTTTGTCGCCGACTACAGTAAAAATATGGGAGCAGTAGACAATATATTGGAGATTACTCTATTGCTCAGAAACGAGGTAAGAAGTACTATAAGAAAAAAAATTTTGATTTGTTAGATCAAACTATTTTGAATTCGTACCTTATTAACAAAAAACAAGGAAGCAAAAAATCACATTTGATGTCCGTTTATCTTTAGTAGATGAATTTGAAAAGTGTATATCAGAAACCACTGCAAGAAGAGGTAGGTCAAGCTTGGAGAATAACCCCAGCCATTTGATTGAAAGACATTTTATCAGACAGATACCTTCAACTGATCAGAAGTGGCAACCATCAAAAAAGATGCAGAAACGAAAGTCTGTACTCTGTCCAGATTGTGATGTTGTCCTTTGCATCTCATGCTTTGAAATTTATCACACAAGAAAAAATTACTAATGTTTATTACAATTATGCATAAATGTAATAAAGTTTTCATTTAATGTTTAAAACACTTTTTTTTAAAAAAAAATTTCTTTGTTGGAAAACCAACATTCAGTGATTATAACCCTAAATGTTTACTTTACTTAAAAAATTAAATGTTGTATTTCAAGCTAAATATTAATCCAAATATTGAAAATGAATACATATATTGAACATGTACTTTATTTTATATAATTTTCTTCATTTAAAAGTCACTTTTAAGACAGTTTTCTTCCAAAATTATCCGGCTGTTAAGGGGTAAAAGAATAAATAACTATCTTAATCAATAATTAAATACTAATTAACAAATATGAAATAAATAACAAGAAATTCTAGATTCTGGTCCTGAAATATCAGCCTGGAGAGAGTTGTAATGTTGTCTGAACCGTTGAAAATCCCTGAGAAAAAGGTTTAGTGAAAAGAAATGAATCAGCACACTTGAACACACTCTGGAAAATGTGCCATAAATCAAAAATCCCCCGTAACTCAACTGGACATCTGGGTAACCAAATTCTGGCACAGAATCACCCAAAACAGTCTTTATATCGAACTTATGCCTTAAGCTCTCTGATTGTTATGTATATATGGTCGGGCTTCTATTAAATGAAGTTGCTAAATCCCAAAGAGTATGTTAAGTTGAAAATTTGTTAGAGGTTAATCCTTCAATATTCTTCTGTTCTTGGTTCCAGGGAAAAGTTCATAAAATGGAGGTTAGGCTAAATATATAAAAAAAGAGGGAGAAAATTATCGGTGAAATTGTCGAATCGGCCACTGGTCCGCCAAATTTTGAAAAATCGCCAATTTGGCGTGTTCTTGCGTATTGTGTTTTGAGTAGCAACCCTAGCAACGCCGGAGCGCGAAATTCAAGATGGCGGAAGAGAAATCATTAAAAAATAGCATTTTAAAGTTTTGAAACTGAAAATTATTGCAAAAATTATGTGATTTAAAAATGGAAATAATTTAACTTACCTTAAAAAAAAGGTGTTTTTTGCTGACATTTACGATGATGTGCCCGGCTGAACATGGTCATCGTCCGGAATAATTTCCTGCTCCGGCGTTCTGTCCTGTAGCAAAGGGGGGAAAACACTAGCGACGTCCGCTAATAACCGTTTGAATACTTCGTTCGCAACCGGAGTGGAAATTTCTTCTTCTCCACATAAATTCATGCAGATAAGAATCAAACATTTCCTCGGTTCGATTTGTCGTATTTCCGAGGAAACGTTTGATTCCGCTCCACGAGCCCTCAGTGCTATTAGTATGCGCACCTGTTACCGGACACACAAACGTCAGACTGTGGTTAACCTTCAAATGCTGAAAACCTTCATCTTGGACATCGTGATAATCTGTAAAAATTAATGTAGAGAAAAATAATTAAAATTACCTGAATAAACGATTCCACACCGAAGGAACGAAGGCCAAAAATTCAGCGATAGCAACGAAACGTCCGGAGCAAGTGAGAAAGCGCCGGTTGGAAAAACAAAAAGGCCGCTAAAAAAAATGTACTGCGCATGGTCAATAATAAAAAACGGTAATTTTTAAACTAATAAGAATGTACTGCCCATGCGCGAAATGATCCGGTTAAAGTTAATTACTTTTCCGAGTAAAATGTTCAAAAACAGAAATTTGCTACGCATGCGCGAAATTGCGGCGAAAACTGTTAAAATTAAAGAAATGTACTGCGCATGCGCGAAATTCTGTTGATCCGACTTCTCCCTCAAAAGATAACAAAATCAGGAGGGTTACCACATTTGGCGCAGTCATCGATTTGGCGGGATAAGTGGCCGATTCGACAATCCAACCAAATTGGATCTTTTTTAATTTTTCTTTTCTTATGGTCATAAACATAGCTTAAGGTTGGAAACTTTATTTTTTGGTTGGTCTCAATATAGGACATGCGCCCTTAAGATCTGGATGTTTGTTTTGTAGGTACTAAAAATTGTGTGTGTGTGTAAAAAAATTAGCAAAATGGGGGGGGGGCATCGGGTGGTTCCTGAACTTTTCGGTGTGGTGACCCCAATTTTTGTACAAAAATTTTTTGAGACCTCGTGAGTATTGTACAATATGTGCAAAAAAACAAATAAAATAAATGGTTTTATTATAATTTAAGTTTTAACCATTGTTAATGGTGAATAAATTATTGTATGTAAAAAAAATATATCCTAAAATTTTTTGGCATCCTCAGCTGAAGGTAATGTGACTCCCCTAGTTAAAGAAACATTGACCTATATCTCAATATTTAAGGAAGATATTCTAATTTCTCAAAACATTACTAAAGTATTGGATTCGAGCGAGTTGATGTAGATCAGCTACTATATCGGTACGCAATAATACTTAAAGGAACATCAAAATTTCTCCCAAAATAAGAAAGATAGCAGAAAAGAGATGTCACAAGTGTCAGTTATTACAATGTATTTGAATTAAACTTGTTTCTGTGGATATTGATTTCTTTTTCTTTCTTTTGCCGCCTGTCAAACCTTGTTTAACTCCCTTGATGTAGATTTTTAAATAAAGTGCTTCTTTCCAAGCAGTAGCGAGTCTTAATAATGCGTGTGAATTTAATGTTAAATATAGAACAACATTAGATATAAGTACAAGTACTAAAATGTATACATTTTTATTCTTTGACTTTTTTTTTTTTAGAGAATATGAAACAAATCCCATTTTTCCTTATTTTTAGCTCTGTTTAAAAGTTGGGTGTATCTCGGAACAAAATGCATTCAAGTACACCACATGGAATTTTTAAAGAATTAGTTCCTTCTAATATAGCTTTTTAAACAAAGTGAAATTAATTCATTTGAGAAAAGAGCAAATATTTTTCTTATATTCTTTTTTTTAAAATTCACTAACCTTTTCTTTGCAGTTAATTTAAAATTATTTAGTGTATTAAAAGTAAAAAAAATTTTGTTTCAGAATTCTTTGTGGAAGACGTGTAAGGGTGGAGTTGTCTAGTGGTAAATCAAGATCGTCGTATCGACCACCTCCTCGTTATAACCCAGATGAGCGTTGTTATGAATGTGGAGAACGTGGACATTATGCCAGAGATTGTAGAGGACCGAAACGTGGTCGATCCAGGTAAAATGATGTTGAATTTTTTTTTTTATTTGATAGTTGTACATTAATTTATTTTAACTATATTAATTTTTTTAAACTTAAACTTTAAAAGATAAAAAAAAAAAACAGAAAAGAAAAGAGTGTTGCGCATTTTTAGAAGAGGTTAAAGAATAATTAACACAAATCTCGAATTACATATTTCAAGGTTATTATATAAATAACCTTGAAGAAATTGTATGAGTGTGTGTCATTAAAATTATTTAACTTTTATAGGCTAAAGCAGCCTCAGTTGTGTATAAATCAACTTTATCACTCAAGCTGCATTGTTGTGATCAGCATTCAACAATGAGTTACCATCTCACCATTACCTCATAACATCAACACATCGTCAAATAAAACAACGTTATGTAACCTCGACTCATCACTGCTAAGGAAGACAGCACACTACTTGTCTTACATCTACAAATTGGCTCTTAGCGTGTTCATCTAATGTTATTCAGCCAACCCTGCGCAACATCTTCGATTAATACCTCCATGTTGTCCTATGTGCTCACTACTTAGCGCTATCAACTTTAAGTTGTACATTGTAATGACAAGAGGTTTGTCTTTTCCTTTCTTTATCTGTGTTTTAAGCCCTTCTAAATGCATCCACAGAGGTCTGCGTTAAATGTGGGGAAAATAATTGATTTGTTTAAGTAGATAAAAATAAATACTGAAAGTAACAGTGAAATTTCACATTTTCGGGAGCAAAACGTAAATATTAATTTATTGAAACACATTGAAATTAAATTTTTTTTTAGCTTTATGAATACTAAATTTTGAAAATTATGTAATTTAATACACGTTAAATTTTATTTTCCCATTTCCTTGCTTTTATAGATTTATTAAGTTTATTTACAAAATATCAGATTTAGTAGCTGAGCTGGTATTAATAGAATTATCAGTCATGTAATAAGAAATAAAGGGGAAAGTTTATTATTAATTTAACCCCCAATTTTTTTTCCAGAATTACATTGAGTACTTAATATTTTAATCCCAACTTTTTTTAATTCTTTTGTTGCATCTATTAGGAAGCCAGGTAAGTGTGTGTGGCATCTCTCAGTAAAAGACTTTAAATTTAAAGTTCTTTACCTTGTCTTACTTAGGTCACGGTCTCGATCTCCTCGACGTAGGTCAAGGAGTCGTTCTAGAAGCAGGTCTGCAAGCCGAAGTCCAGTTAGAGGACATACTGCAGGATCTAGAAGTAGATCTGGCTCTCGAAGCCGGTATGTATGATTTTATATTACTTTAGTGTAGCATTATCAACTTTATATTTTCACGGTATTATGCTTAGTTAATATACAAATGTAACTAATAATAAGTTTAGTTTTTAAATATTTAATATCATTTATTTCTAGAAATGGACGTGGCTCATCTGGGGACTAAATGTCATCTGATCTCTCATGATGTCACAGCTTGTTAATTTTTTGCCATCTTCAATATGTGTATCATTGTGGATAAGTTTCTTATTTTAACAAACCATTTATCATTCAGAATTCAAAGCATTTGAGTAGTATGTGAATCATTTTCTTTCTACAATTTAACTTCATGGAACATGACCAATAAAGAGTATTGTTAGCTATCTTTTTATAAAGTACCTTGTTGGCTCTTGAATTCTGTCGGGAAAAACTTAATATGGAATCTTCAAATAAAGTTTTTATTTACATTCCTACTGCATGTTCTTCTGTCATTTAAAGATATTAACATTTTAATTTCTCGCATCATTGCAAAAAAAAAATGCAGGTTATATATATATTTAACTAATAAATATTTTTCAAATTCAGCCTTAATACAATGTTCTGAGATGATCCTTAATTCTTTTTCATGTTTGATATTTAAGAAATTTATCCTAATCATTCATCAAATTAAGATTACATATGTAGAGAAAGATAAAGACAGTCTTCATGGTTAATGTGAAGATATTACTGGTTACATCGCAACTATGAAGAAGAAAAATTTAAAGGTAAAAGTTTTATTAAATCAGTGTTAGCTGAGTTCCAGTGAAAGATTTTAATGCTAGCGAGAAATGCAATTATGTTCCTATGTAATTCTTACTGGTGGAATAAATATCAAAACATATTTGGCAACTTAAGTCTTAATAAACAATTAAAGACACAAGGAAAGTGTTGTGATAAAAAAAAATGTTTGATTTATTATTGATGAATTTCTAAATCTACAAAAGATGTTCCAGCAAGAAACACCCTCATAAATAAATTTGTAAAAAAAGCAATTTAAAAATTTTGTTTATTAATTGTCAAAGTTTGTAACTGCACAAATGTAACATTTATTACAAAGAGTAAAATGTTATGCCTTGTCTTCATTTCTTAATTTAGTCAAACTGTCCATGCTGACTGGAGTTGAAATCAACTCTAATAAATTACCACTTGCTTCTAATAATGTTAAATCTTCTATTGCACCAAGGAATCTTGCACATAATTCGAGTTCATTAATTCGGATCTTGACTTCTGCATTTCTTACATATAACCTAAGAAAATACAATGTTAAATCACATAAAAAAATATACTAAAATCTCAAAGAAACAAGCAATATAAAAAAAAAATTTCTTTGTTCATTTAATTACTTTTTATTAAATAGTTAATATAAATATGTATATACATATGACAGATCCAAAATAATCATGTATATAAAATTTCAGCTCAGTTGAGCACTTTAAAATGTATTTATTAACGATTGAAATTTTGAACATATATATAGAGAGAGAGTGTGTGATAGTAGGATTTAAAAAAATACATATTGGGGTATTGACAAGCTGAGAAATGAGTCACAATTTCTTGCAAGATTTAAATTCATATTCATTCAATGAATACAGCAATTATGTGTGAAGTATAATTGCATCTTAATGAAGACACTTTAAATTCATATACTCAAAATCAAAAATACATTGAAATTTACAATATCTAGGATTTATCAATTATTTTGTTGCCTAACATAGATGTCTTGCATATGAACATTTATTTCAATTCTTTCTCAATCGAACATTTATTTTAGTAGTTGTTCATGCTCTCCACAAAAGCTGCTTCTTAAATATCACTAGGTCTTGCAAATGTTTTTAAAATTTACCTAAAGTGATAAATTTTCTGTTATTCATGAAGTGCTTGTGTCAATAAATGTAAAACGTTTGGTAAAACTTTTATACTGAAGTACAGATTTTTTTTTTTATGGTGCAACAACTGAAAACACTAAAATTTTCTTAAATATCTTTCACATCACTTACTATACATAAATAATTTTTTCTGCATGAAGATTTTAGGCAAAAAATGAAACATGAGTGTTTTCAAAATATGAAAGAGTTATTGACCAAATTCACAATATAGTTTTTATTTCCATATTGTGAAGCATTTAAGAACTATTAAAAAAAATAATTGGAATTTATTTTAAGTTTACAAAAAAAATCTAGTATGTATTTCTATATAACTGTATGAATGAACTAGTTGTAATGGTAAAAGGTGATAAACATTGTATTCTCTGGAGGATACTTTTAAATTAGACCTTTTGTTATACATCGTTCTTGTGTGTGATATGTACCTGGTTTAGTAATTTAAAAAGTATGTAGTATTAAACTTTGTCACACACATTTTAGAATCGGTGGTGTGTTCAAAAAAAATTGGAGGTGGGGGGGGTCCAGGGTCGAAAGTATACCTAGTTCGCCACCAAATGTATTCTTTTGATTTGGGGAACAAAAAACACATTGTAAAAATACTTATAGGATTATTACCAATCGAGGGCTATGTGGGGTTCGGAACCTTCCCTTGTGTGCACCACTGATCAGCATTATAAATTTTAACAGGCTATTAATTCCCACTGGCTTACACATATTCTTTTCAGAATTACAAACCATTGCTATCTGTAAAACTATTCTGAAGGCTTTCAAACGCAATATAATGGCTTTGACAGTGTTTGTAAAGGATTTATACATATATATCCGTATGCTTTTTTCCCCTACCAAAAAAAACAGTTGCATTGGGAACCAAATTGTGTACGACTCATCTGCAGTTAAGAGATTATGCATGAACCATACGATTCATTTCTCTGTTGTAAAGATACTTTTTACTATAAAATTTCAGATTCTGAAATTCGGTTAAATTGTTATGCTGATGATCATAATTTAAATATAGATAGTGGTATTGATAATATTGAATAGTTAGAAATGCAAACATTTTTTAATGAAACACTTTGGTAAAATTCGGGTTTTTCAAAAAACTGGCCATAAGAAATTATATATTAAAGAGAGAATAAACTACTTAAAACTTATATTTAACAGTCAGAATTTCTTATACCTATGAGAAGTATAATCTAACCCCTTAATCACCACAGGCATATATAAATGGCTTGCTCAGCGAGTACGCTTGGATTGCACTGCAATCAGTAAAATCGTTCCGAAGGCTATGGAATGCAATAAAATTACCTTGATGGTGTGTTTGCAAAAGATTTTCTCCCCTCCTACACTGCATAACCAAGAACATTTGCCCCCCCCCCCCTGCACACACAATGGATTTTACAAACTATAGGTGCTTTGGGCCCCCTCGCGATGTGGGGGTGTGTGCTATGCCTGTGTGAAAAATGGCGGGGCTGGGAAGTAAATCATGTAACTTATCTGCAGATGTGTAAAAGCATGTTGGGATTTTTACAAAATGTGACTTATTTTAGTAAATTTAATATTTTAAATCTGACAGAATTTTTTTGGTAGTGAAAATACTTCAATCTTACTCGCAACAGTACAAAGTCTGTCACCAATAGCCCTCACATTACTTTAGAGTGCAACATTAATCCTATCAAATTCAACATTACTGCGGAAGAGAGTACAGGAAATTTTATAAACTAAAATGAAACAAAACAGTACTATTTGGGGAAAATATGTTTTTGAGAATAAAAATTTCATAAGGGTGAAATAAAGGTTTAGTAACATTGTATAGTTTCTTACAAAGCATAACTTTTCCACAGATTTGATAGCACCTTAAAAAATTATGGAATTCTAACTTTGTCCTTGGCTGCCAGGTTATTTGGCGAGGTGGAACAGAAACTGATGAAAATGAAGTCAAATCAATGCTTCCGGATTGACATCTTTAGTACAGTGATTGCTACATTTACTTTTTGTCTTGCAGGGTTCAAAGAAATGTGCTAACAAGGAATCAATTTTAGTCATCCTTCCAAAAAGAGTTGGAAATGTTTGGTGTTATAAATATCAACAGACAATGAGAAAGCTGTTTTTTCACTTACAATAATTTTTGTTCTAAATTATGTATGTGATCTGTGTTTGCATTAGTTTTATCTTAAATATTTTTTTGAAAAACAAAATTTATAAGAGATATGTCTCATGTTACTTTTCTCTTTTTACATTATAAAAAATGCTTTTACTTTTATTTTATATAATTCATAAATAAAATAATTTTAAATGCTAATTTTTTTGTTATATTTTTATAAATTTTCTTCAGTTTATAGCTCCTCTCTCTATGTATATATGTTTGAGTTAGGGTTTATTGTATTGATAGTTTTGTATCTTATTTTAAAAAATTCGGTTTCCAACTAAACACTATGGTTTTTCCAAAAGAATGGGCAAATGCAAATATTTAAAAGTAATCCCCTTTTGGCTTTTTTCTACAGCACCAGTTTCGGAATTTTTAAATAGTTTCAAAGAAGTACTAGTTATCCACCTCAGCATTCATCAAGGGACATCTTAACTTTAAATGGCCAACGATTTTTTTAAAACTATTTTGGCACTACAAAATTGTTTTTGAAATATTAACTCTTAAAAACGACCATAATGCTAAACAACTGATTTACTTAAAAATATTTTTCATGTATCGATTTTAAAATATATGACATCATTATTTGCATATCAAGCAATCCCATTAAATTTTTAAGTTTGTTACTTATTTTCTAGAGGTAAATTTGGCTTGATATTTCTTAAAATACCATTATTCTCATATGCAACCATAATCATTAGTATAAAATACAAAACAACAAGCTAAAAAATATCCATATACTAAACAAATACAGGAATATGTATGACTGTTAGGCTTCAAAAATATTTTGTCATATTTATATGTACTAAGTGTCATATTTAAATGTACTACACAACACTTTTTTTAATCTAATTTTTTGTTCTAGCACAAATTCCAAATAATTTGAGGAATCGTGTCCTTTGAAAGAGGATGATTTGATCGAGTTATTGAAAAAAAAATGTCAAAAGTGAAGCTCAGCTATTAACCTGGTTTAATTCCAGAGGGCTTGAAATTTACTACAAGTATGGAATGTAACATTTTATTATACATGATCCTGACATAGAGCATTAAAATTTCAACATAATCTTGTGTAGTATATCAGGAATTCTATAATCAACTTGAGAAACCAAAAGGAGAGCTGCTCTAATAAGGCTTTGTAAACAACAACAAAAAAAAAAAAACACAGAATCTGTTAATAACGAACGAAGTTAGCATTTTTATCCAGTTCATAATAAACATGTACTCTTGTTATCAAGCAGCAATGAACAGTAGTTTATTCCTAATATCAAGTTGAATATACTTATAGACTAAATTTTCACTGTACACTAATTTTAATTTTTTTTTGTAATAAAAATGAATTTATTTAGTTTTATAAATGTGTAACATAAGGATTTTACTATAACTTTTTGGAGAAAGTATTTAGAGATTTTTCATCTTACATAATTTTTTTGAAATTGGGGAACATATCCTCAAATTTACTATACGTCACATGTATTTTTGTAGGTGATTTTTTTTTTTTGTACAATTTTCTAAGGAACATATCTACAATGTAAAAAAAAAAAAAAGAAGAGTTGGGTGCATGTTTTTAATAATACACAGAACTCATTTTAGGAAGGCAAGACACATTCTGCCCTTGCTCTCCTTTTAATTTACACATTAAAAAAATTTTTAATTTCTATATTAATCTTTGATTGTTGTAAAAAAATCATTATACAATTAGGTATTTGATCTCATGCTTTCTTTGAATGAATTATGCATAGCATTCACAAACCATTTTAAAAGAAACATGATGGAAAAACATTTGTTACATTTTCTTTTCAGAGAGAAAACTTTCTAGCGTTTCAAAGATTTAAGATCGTTTGTTTTCAATATATAACTTAGAAAATTCTACTTTATTTAAAAAAATGGTGTTTTTTTTACAGTAACTTAAAACATATAATCATTGTATTCTTTTGAAGAGACACATTTAGCTGGTTTAATTTCAAAACGGTATTTGACGTGTGCAAAGTTTAGAAGCCATTCATGACTATCAAATTTAAATGAAAATTGAAAGGGGTGGTTCTCAAAGAATACTTTATGTCTAAGTTCAAAGAAACATTTAAAAACTTTACTCTGAGCTTACTTAACTCTTAATATAAAAAACTTTACTCTGAGCTTACTTAACTCTTAACATTAAAAACTTTACTCTGAGCTTTAACTTACTCTTTACCAATAAACCTTAGAGTGGAGGAAAAGGATTTTGTGAATACTGACCATTTCTTAAAAGAATGATGAAATTGGTCCCTTTTACAGAATCATTTAAAATATCTTTCGCATGAGTATAAAAGGCTTTGATTGTTAATTGATGGTGGAGGACTACTGCTTTGGCACATTTGATAAAACCAGAGTAACAACCTGACATAAACTTGCCCCTGTACGCATTTAACAGCATTCTAGCATCTTTATTCTCTTTTTAGTAAAGTAGGAATCAATGGTGTGAAAAATATCTGCACCTGTTATACATTCAAGAAAGGAAATACCAAAACAAAAGTCCTAGAAATTCCTTTCAAGTATTTTACAATAACTATCAAAACATCCAATAAAATTACTCTCATCAACTTGATTGGGAAAATATTTACTATTGTTGATATCTTTTATCACATCGTCTCTTCTATATTATCAGAAATTTCTTCAATTATACAAAAGACTGTGTCATCATAGAGAGAGAAATAGTATGAATTTTTTGAGTATACTCATTACTGAACATGCAAAAAATAATATTTTCAATGTTGGGAAAAGCCGACTTTTTGCAATTTTTTCCATTTTTGGAGATACATGAGACTGATATATGTAAGGTTTCACAATAGCAGCTTCATTGGTATGACCAGAAGAAAAGTACGAAACAACCTTGCACTTATTTTTGAGCAAACATTTAAAAAGTTAGACTTCTGTCTTTCGAATCTAAATACTGAATTTACAAATGACCAGTAAATAAAGAAAGGCTTTATACTACCACTAGCCGCTACCCTCCCACTTCGCTGGGTATTTCATGATGTTTTATAAATATATCTGTTTATATATATAAAATATTGATATATAAGTCCTAGCGTTAAGAATTCTATTGTATTGAAAATATATACTTATACCTGTAACTCTCACCTATTGATAAAAAAAAAAGGACAGAACTAATTTGTATTATCTAATATTCTCTAAAATTGAGTATAGAATGATGTTTACACTTTCGTAACCCTATAACAAAGTGGATTTCCGCAAAACCAATTTTAGGTGGATCTCTACTCCATAAAATAAACATGGAAGCCAAATTTCAAATCTAAATGTAATAGGGTAAAATTTTTACTATCAATACCCTCCCCCCCCCCCTCATAATTCCGTTGAGAGTCGTTCTCTCAAAAACCGTTCTTAGCGGATTTCAATTCAACAAACGAAAAATGTAAACCAAATTTCATTATTGTAGTTCGAAAAAAGAAATTTTTTGTCAACACGCCCCCTTACTCCCCCAGGAGTTGATTCCCGTCAAATGCATTCTTAGTGGATCCCTATTCAACAAAAGGAACATGCTTAACAAATTTCAAGTACACATGTCTAACAATTCTAAAACAGAACTATTTTCCTTGCAACCCTCCTTGGGTGTCGATTTTTGTTTTACTCTTTGTTTGAGGAACTCTATTCCATGAAAGGAACATGCCTACCAATTTTCAAGCAGGTAGATCGAATAGTTTAAAAACGGAAATATTTATCTATTACGCCCCTTAATCCCCCGAAATGAAACTTGGGGCTTAATTATCGCAAGACCCATTTTATAGCGGTTCTGTACTCAATGAAAGGAATATTCTTACCAAATTTCAAGACTGTATGTCTAATAGTTTAAAAATGGGAATAATTATCTATAACCCCCCCCCCTTGAGCCCCCGCAACGCCACTTGGGGGTCTGTTTTCACAAAACCCATTTTGTAGCGGATCTCTATTCTATGAAAGGAATCTGCTTACCAAATTTGAAGACTGTGAGTCTAATAAACTAAAAATGGAAAAAATTATCTATAGCGCCCCTTGAGACCCTGCAACGTCACCTGGGGGGGGGGGTTGATTTTCACAAAACAAATTATATATTGAATCTTTACTCCATAAAAGGATTCTGTTTATCATATTTAAAGACTGTGCTACCAGGAGTTTAAAAATAGAAAAGTAATTATCTATAACGCCCCTTAAGCTCCTCAACGCCATTTGGGGGTCTATTTTCACAAAACCCATTTTGTGGCGTATCTCTACACTATGAGAGGAACCTGCTTACCAAATTTCAAAACTGTGCGTCTAATAGTTTAAAAATCGGAATAATTATTTATATCTCCCCTTAACCCTCCTCAACACCCTTTGGGGGTCAATTTTCCCAAAACCCATTTTGCAGTGGATATTAACTCCATGAAAGAACTATACCTACCAATTTTCAAGCCAGTAGGTCAAGTACTTTAAAAACGAATCTATTTATCTTTTACGCCCCCTACACCCCTTGGGGGTCAATTTTCCCAAAACCCATTTTGTAGCGGATATTAACTCCATGAAAGAACTATGCCTACCAATTTTCAAGCCAGTAGGTCAAGTAATTTAAAAACGAAAATATTTATCTCTTACGCCCCTTATTCCCCTGCAACGCCACCCGGGGGGCTATTTTCCCAAAACCCATTTTGTAGTGGATCTCTACTCTATGAAAGGAATCTGCTTACCTAATTTCAAGATTGTACGTTGAGTAGTGTAAAAATGGAAACAATTATTTATAACGCCCCTTACGGCTCGAATTTCGCAAAATCTGTTCTTAGCTTATCTCTATTTTATGAAAGGAACATGTCTACCGAATTTCAAGTCTGTAGGTTCAATAGTTTCGGAGATATCGTGATTAGTCAGTCAGTAAGTGAGTGAGTCGCTTTTCTCCTTTATATATATAGTGCTTTTTTGCTATATATATAAAGTGCTTTTTTGCAAACAACAGATTTAGATCTAGGATGTTCCAAAAAATCTATATGACAAATTCTTCACAATATTTTATCACGTGCCAGCTGGTACTGGCTTGTATGCCCAAGTTTGCGGGTTCAATCTTGGTTTAAGTCAGTGGATTTTCATGATGTAAAATAATCTACAGCATCCATGTTGTATGATTCTGCAACATGTAAAAGATCCCTTGAGTGCCTGTTTGGCTAGGCTGCTCTCTGAAAAATTAAATTCTTAATATGGTTTCCCATCACCAGAGCTCAGGTGCCTCCCTCTGGGCAGGAAGCTGGGCATCAAAATTACTTGCAGCAACTGGTATACCACTCACATGGTGCGCATTAAAAAGAGATACCACCTCCAAGGGAATGTACTACATCTACCAATGGTAAAATACTAACCCATAGCCCCATTAGAAATAAATAAAAAATATTTTATCACATTTTCCAATTGCAAAAGAGGTACTGAAAGCTTCATTTCACTAACCTGAAGCAACTTCTTCTCAAGTGTCTCACAAGAACTGAAACACGATGGAATAGGATCACTCAGCAATTCAATAATTGCTTTTTTTTTTTTTTTCATGGTATAAAATTTTAACCATCAATGCAAGGTTAAAAAAACACAAATCACATTACTTACATACTATCGCAGCCATGCCAACTCACCAAATTGGTACCCCTGATTTTGTATGTGTCGTAGGTGCGAAATTGGCAACCATGAGCTTTGTTTTATATTTCTCCCCTTGATAGCATTCTAAACTCTAACCATTTGTTGATATGGCACATGCTCAAATAATGAAACGTGAATCTGGGATTTACCGAATTCTTAAGCAATAAAATTAATAATAATAATACAATTATGTATATAGTTATTATTATTAATTATTCTTACTATAATTATGTATAATAATAAAAAATATAAATTGAATTAAATAATAAAAATTTGTTTTTTTCTTTTATTGATTGTTATTTATTCATAATTGCTAATTATTTTTCACGTTGTATATTTGGGTTCTTGTTAATGTATTCAATTTTTAAAATTCATGTAGTTTTATTCAATGTCACCCCCACCCCCTAATAAGGTTGTGATAGTACTTAAGTACCCAAATCACAATAATTATAAAACTACAGCACTATTTACTTTCAGAGCAAGTTAAAACACACAGTTATTCAAAGCAATACTATGATGATAAAAAATTGAGTTGCAAGATTCCACCCGAACAAATTACATACATTGTAAGTTAAATAAAAGCTTTTAAAAATAGTGAGACAAAGTAATGTTGGGCAGTCATATTTGAAGCATGTTATAGTATCAGTGGCTGAGTGATAAGTGTATCGCACTTCCACATCGCAGATCCAGGGTTCAAACCCAAGGTTGATTCAGCCTGTCCTCCGTTCAGTGGGTCAATAAAATTAGTATAAAGCTTGCTTATGAACTAAACACTGGGGATTTCGCTTCAAACTGACCACCTGACCAGTTCATCTGCTCATGCACCTCAGTGCCCAAGATCATGAAAACTGAGATGGTCACAGTAGGCCTTAGCCCTTTCTAAGGGCTGTTGCACCACTGTATTTTGTTTAATATAGCATGATTGTAAAATAAATCATTGCACATTCTACAAAAAAAAATGACAATTAGATATTCTGCAATACAGTAAATGAAAAATATTTGCTTGATTTTTATTTTAATTGTACAATTTAAGAGTTACTTCCTCATGCAAAATATTCAGCAAATGATTATTCACATATAATAATAATGAAAATTAAGTATTAGCCGCTGCCCTTAACAGAAAGTCATGACATCATACGAACAAAAACTCGAATTACATAGTATGAGAAATAAGAATTATGACTCCTTTCCAAAAAAATATTAACTCTTGTTAAGACTTTAACAATAGTAAAAGGCAGGAAAATCTTAAGGCAAGAGCCCAGGGCCTCAGTCACAATGTGGATTTTGTCTTGTTCTCAACTCAGCATTAATAAGATCATGATTCGAATAATTTCAGCAGTCAAATGTTGTTCATACAGTTTTTCCAACGGACTACATGTGATGACTGTTGTTCATGTATAGGCCTAGACCTACCACTATACATCATTACTCATTTAGTCAAAAGGCGACAGTCAGTTCGAGCTGGTTTGTGTGATTGTAAATCATGCACATTTATTTGTTTCGTGTTATTATTTGTACAAGTATTTGACAACCTATAATATGTACTCTTTACTTTTAAGGGTCATAGGTGGGGCTTACATTTGTGTAGGGGCCCAATTTCTAATTTTGCGTAGAGGCCCAGGGCCTAAAGAAGTCAAGACATCCCTGGTAAAAGATATCTTTTTTCATCCTACTTTATCTATCTATCATTACATCGTTTTTTCCTCATACCCCGAGACCATCTGATGTATCTTCAGGAGGAATGTCTACCGCTAATTGAGGAACATTTTCTATTTTATCACAATATAATTTTTAAATATCTGTAAGTTTTTACAAAATATTTTTTTTTAATGGTTAAAACAGTTTTCTTTAAATATTTCAAGTTTTAAAAATGTTATTTTACTTTTCTTTCATGAACAAACTGAAACATGCAAAAAATTAGTATTGAAGTTAGAACTAATATTGTCACTTAATTTTTATTAGTACTGTAACTTGCTATTTACTTATATCCATAGCTAAATAATCCTAAGCACTGACTATTACAGATCCAAACTACCAACTACACTAAATATTGAAACTGAGGATGCAAATAATTAAAAAATAACCATATATTTTTGTCACAATAAGAGAAAAAATAATAGCATATTAAGTTATGTTTCATGGTGTATTTAAAGAGATATCACTTAAGTACAAATCAATATAAGTAAATTATCAGTTCATCAAAGAGAAGAAAAATAACAGAGAAAGCAGAAAGATAACACTGAAAAGTTTCCAGTTTTAAGTAAAAAACAGGGTATTTCTCAGTGTTGGAAAACTTTTTGGTACTTTTCCATCTTGTCAGAACAGGCGATAAAGTCACCACAAATGATACAACTAATGCCAAATGGAATACTTTAAATTTAACAGAATGAAAAAATTTTAAGCAATATTAAAATGTTTACTCCACAAAAAATAAAAAATTTTACAACTAACATTTACTAAAAAAATTTTATGCGTATATTGTGTGTTGTCGATAATAAAGTCTGCTTGGTGAATTCTGTACAGGTGAAATGGAAAAGTAACAGCTTTTTTTAAATTTCACTAAGTGATGACAACTTCATTCCAGTAAACTGTTTATTTTTATAACCCACATACAATAAAATGTGCAATTCCCCTATTAAATTATATGTCATCTGTTTTTGATTGCATTTCTTCTTTAAAATTGGAAGATGTTTTTAAAAAGATGACAGGTGACTTTTTTACAAAACACATTTCAATGTTTGTGTAGAAAAACTTTATTAAGATTTCAGCTTTGGTATTTATTGTGCAGCTCATTTCAAATGTGTTCTCATGTTAAAAGTGTACTTTCAATTAATTTTCCTAAGAAGTGTTACTGAAAAAAATAATTTAACGTTCTTTTCATGTGATTTTTGTAATAGAACAGAAAAATGTCCATGATACAGTGAAAAACTATTAAAGGTTTCATTTTGAATAATATTTAATGTTCAATTTATGAAAATGAGATATTTGATTGTGAAAAAAAATTTGACTGATGAATTTATTTGGGAATACTGTACGAGTAGAATAAATAAGTATCGTATTAGAAAATCCATGAGAAGAAATATATGGTTTGTAGAAAGAAAATTAGGTATGATGTAGAACAGGGGTGTCAAACTTGTGGCCTGGTCAGTATATTGGCACACAATAATATTTCATAAAATATCACAATTTCTCCCGAAATAGGAAAAATAGTAGCAGATAAGAGATGTCAAGTGTCAGTATAAAAACATTAAACTTTCTTTTTTTATTTATGTTTATTATAATATATTATTCAAAATAAACTTCTATTTCTATGAATATTGATTACTTTTCGTGGCCCACCTTAAGTTAAATCTAGTTTGTTTAGCCCAAGTTAGCCTTTAAGTTTGAAATCCTTGATCTAGAACGATGAACACGTGGGCTCAAAGGCCAACTGTGATTTAATTTTTTTTCTTAGATTAATATCTCAGAAAGAAGTGACAAAAAAAAACTCTAGAAGGGATTACACATGTATCCTTTGGTATAACAAACTAACCAAATTGTTTCATGTGAGATTTAATTCTATTCTAAACTTTCAGAGCTCATATGTCAATGAAATCATAAAAAAAGTTAATGTGAATGCACTTCTTTTGTTGTTCTTTAAAAAGTTTTCTTTTTTCAAAAGAATTATAATTTTAAAAAGTAAATATTTCTTTTTTTTTTGGAAAAAATGTAATTTTTATAAATTTTATTTCTTTAATTAAATTAAGTCCAATAATTCTTTTTTTTAAATGTCGACATTTACACTTTTCACAGTTAGAATGTCTTTGTTTCAACATACAGCTAATATTGGATGAATAACAACAGTTAAGTAATCTATTTTAGAAGTTACCAAAAAAAATTTCTTATTTAGAGGTACATTAAACTTCATTTTAACATTCCTTCTCTAATCAAAAGTAACTGAACATATACAGCACATTTTTTGGATTAAATGTCCTCAATATTTCATATAAGGATCAATAAAGTTATAAGAAAATCTTTTAAAATGAAATATATCCAAGAAATACTTACTGCGAATTTTTCTTGGGTTTTCGACACACACAATGAAATTTTCCACCAATATCTATATACAAATCAGTATTGACTACTTGAAAGATTTTACCAATAACAATTTTTCCTTGAGGGTCACCCATCTGAACAAACTCTGAATGCCTTAATAAATTCAGAAAACCTTTTTCTTCACGTGGTTCAAGTTTCTTTTGATCATCAGATTTTTCAATGTCACGAAATTTCCCAAGAGCTTTCGCTAAACCTGAAATTTTAATTTCATCCAAAACTTTTGGTTTTTCAGGCTGTGCATCTTTACTTGAATCAGAAACATTACGTTTCGGAATAGCACAAATTTTTACTGAATTATTTAAACACAATAATCGCACACCGCGAATTCCATACAGTATTTTATTCATTCTTCGAAATTCTAAAAATAATAAATGAAACGTAAGGCAATCTAAAAATAAACGATTTACAAAAAACCGAAGCTCCCAAAAGATACATAAACTTTTCCTCGACAAATTTAAAATTTATATTTACAAGCAAATCTTTCGAGTTTGATTGATTGATTGGAACCACAGGGACTGTTGATTGATAGTTTGTAGGGAACGCAACAGAAAATTAAATTTTATTAAATGTTTACAAATTTGGCTCATATTTATTTTTATTTAAATTATAATTAGATATCACAGTAATTTATTTTCTAGTAACATCGTAATTAAAAGCCGTGGGCCATGGAAAGCAAACATAGGCTATTAAGCCGCATTCACACCAAGGCAGTCAGCGTGAAGCGTTGAGCGTCTAGCCAATCAGAGACATCATCTCCGGCAGTGGAAGAAGTTGTGATCGTGACTATTTTAACTTAAAAAAGATTCAACTTCAGGCGTTTGAGCGAGCATAGTTTAGTCACGTGTCGCACACTTAACCAATCACGGATGAATATGCTTTTGTATTGTTACTAATTCAATCGTTACACATTATAAACAATAGGAACTATAAATAAAATTAAATTCTTCAAAAATCTACTTTTAATCAATTAATTTTTATTGATTGTAGTTAAATTATCGTATTATCATCCAAAACAATCGTGTGCATTAAATTTCAGCTCAATCGAACGCTTTAAAACGTGAGAAAAACTTTTAAAATTTTGACACAAGTCGCCAAAATGTCGCTAAATTGCCAAAAATGCTACCAACGTGGATATATCTGTAACGCTCTGAATAATTATTTTTGTAAATTAATTGTTATTAATTTACTGTATTGTCACCCAAAACAGTCGTGTATGGAAAATTTCAGCTCAATTGAGCACTTTAAAATGTGAGAAAAAAAGTTTTTGACCCAAGTCACGCGCTGAAATGGTCACTGTGTCACCAAGAATGGCGCCAATATGGCTGTATCTGTAATTCTTTGAATAATTAGTTTTAATCAATTAATTTTTATTAATTATAATTAAATAGTCTTCTAAAATAATCCTGTTTTTTAAATTCCAGCTCAATCAAGTGCTTTAAAATGCGAGAAAAAAGCTTTTAAAATTTTTGACCACGACATAGAGAAAAGAAAAAAACCCATTAATTAATAATAAAAGCTTGAGAAAAAATGCTAGAAAGAAAATTTATACTTCCTTAAAAATTTCTTGTAATTATTTATTTACATTTTATTTTTTTTTCTTGAAAAAATTGATAATAGGTCGTGTGTTATGGCACAATTGTGTTACAAAATAAAAAAAACTATTTAATATTTTCTTATAGTGTAGAAATCTATAATATCAGTATTAAAAAAAATTGAAGCATTTTTTTATACAAATTTCCATAATAAGAATTTCTTCTTGCAATACAGAATATCAAAAACACCTTAGCATTAAAAACTATTTCAAAAAAACTTCCTTGATGATAAAGCATATATACTCTAGAGTTAATTTACATATTTTAATACATCCAATAATGACAAAATGTGCATTAAATAAAGTGTATTTCAGATTTATTCTTGTATGAAAATATTTTGCATTTTTTTTTTATTTTGTTATTATTTAAGTTTTGTAAGAAATGCCATCTTATAGTTTTTTTTATCGTAAAACTTAATAGTTTGTATGATCATAATTTTTGAGCATGTATCTAGATTACAGTTTTTTAACCCTATGCGTCAAGAGAGCCCATCTGTTACACAAGAATTTTCTACAAACAATTAAAAGTACATGAGTTTTGTAGCTTTGCAAATAATATATGTAATTACATCAACATTTACTCAAGACAGATATTTTTTTATTTAGTTTTCCTGTTATATATTATTTGATATTATTTTTTTTTTGTCCAGTTGCAATTGACATGGATTGATATTGGCTTTCTTAAAATCAAAAGATTTGTGAAATAATCCAATCTGTATATTTTTTTGATGAGTTTGCATTGCTGTGAACTAATAAAAAAATATTTCATTCAATAAGCAAGGATGTCAGATATTTAATTAAATCTTTTGATAAATATATGTTTGTAACATACATCTGTCACATTTTTTTGTATTCAGATGTGCAACCAACAAAAAAGAATGATAAACACTGGTCACATTGTGTTGAGCTTATTAACTCTTTCATCCTTGGTGGTACATATGTTGTACCACAAGTTCTTATGTGTTTATTCTGTGGTGGTTCATAAAATGCACCACTTGTTTCAATGCCTCAGAAATTGATGCTGGGGGGGGGGTACATTCTCTGAACCAACACAGAGGTCAAATCCTAGCAATTACTCAAGTTTCCAACAGATATCAGAAGCTAATTGCATGTAATGGGTTTATGTAGTAGTTCATTCTTTGATCGTCTGTTGAGTGTTATTTTTTGGAAGTGACTGTGTTGTGTATTTTTATGTGTAAATAAAAATGATTCTTGTGATATTTGATACAAACCAGGTAAGTACATATATTATGTAACTAAATGAGTCAGTATTACAATAATTAGTACCTTACATGTGTATTGCTAGTATGAAAATATGAGTGCCCAAAAAATGCACCACCACGCTATTGAAGGCCATCTTCTTTAGAAATACAAAATGCATTTTGCTTATTTTTTCTCAATAATGGACATGTTTATTGTGCCAAATATTGTGTTTATTGTTGTTGTTAGTTACATTTTTTAAAAATAATAATAATATTTATTAAATAATAGTACATACAAAATTACACAAATGGCTTGAATGAGATATAGCTCATGTACAAGAAAAAATAAATACAACTAATACACTTATTAGATATGTTGACTAAATAAAAACTAGGTAAAATAAAATAATGTATAGAATAGAATATTTAAAATTAAAACAAACATTAGGTAAATTAGGACCAAACTAAGACTAAGCTTACAAGACTAGATTAGAAAAAACTGAAAATGTTTTAATTTATGGGATGAATAGCAGCATAAGATGAAGAGTATTTATTTATTTTCCCTGGATGAGTTGTGTCTGCAACTCATTTTTCATAGGGAAGGAAAAATAAAGTTTTCAGAACTATCATGCTGCTTGAAGTGTGGTGGTATAAAATATGTGCCTCCTATTTTTTAAAACTTTAGACACCCTTTATTTGAAAAAAAAAAATGTTTAATATTAATATGTACCAGCTTTTGTTCAATAATTATAGTTTAGTGAAGTTTATCTAAAATATTTGTAATTATTTCACTTTAGTGCATTATTTTTATCAAAAATTCAGTGCATGAAAGAGTTAATTATGTATCAATACCTAATAGAAACATGCATCATTAGCAATGTAATTATGCATGTTAAGAAAAATTAACTTAATTTGTGTTTTTAAATTGATTCCTATCACAAAATAATGTTTTGTTTTTAATCTCTGTTACATGACAAAAATTCAATGTTTAACCAACACAGCAAGTAAGAGAAGTTGCTTTAAACATTCTTATTTAAATTTTTTAAATGAACATTTGTAAGAGCATCAAAAGTTTCAGAACTAATTTATTCACATTAGAAGAAATTTGTATAAACCTCGGAGGTGAAGCCAATCTATCCTTTGGTTGAATACTATCTCTATAATATCGATTTTAGAAATAATTGGCCCAACTATTGATAGTAAATTATCGAAAAGCTGCGGCGAGACATTCGAAAAAAATTAAAATAGATTTCTGTGTCTGAGACTCGCATCTCAACTATTACCATAGATGTTGGGCTTAATCGCTTTTTTTTTTTTAAAAAAATACGTCGAACCCGCTATTGTTTTTTTCCCCTCCCTTTTTAATACTAACAAACTTACAAAAAATTCTTTTCTCTTGCGATCCATACTTAACAAGTCAGAATTAACTACTTAAAAGTGATTTTCAACTACTATCTTCAGCGACACCTAATGAGCAGAAATCCACCGCGCGCGTACGAAAACGCTTTGGTGTGAATCGATCGACGGAAATATCTCTAATTTCTACTTTGATCGCGACGGCGAACGCCTTGGTGTGAATGAGCCTTTAGAACTTCACACTTCATTCTATGCCACAAGCTAAAACGTAAATGAGTGTGTTTGATTTTTATACTTTCGCTACTTAAGAAAAAATTCGGAAACACAATTATTTCCTTTAAAGCGATTACATAACAAATGACATTAGAAATTTTATCCTTAGAATAACCTTAGAAGATTAATTTTCATTAGAGATTTATTAAAAACTAAAAAAAGCTCCTTTTCATATAAAATTCATTTTAAAAAATAAGATTTACCTTCAAAACATTTGATTTTTTTTTTCATCCAGAAAGTAACGTTATTTTAACAAAAAAAATGGAAAGCTGTAAAATTTGTGTAGTTTGTGAAAACAGTAATTAATAAATTTCTTGAATTTTTTAAGCTTTTCTGTCTTTTTCATTTCCTACTATATATTAGTTCACACTCTCCCTATATATATAGTTCAAATTTTCAAACGTTAATAAAATACTTTTTATTCATCCACTCAAGTTCAAATACATTTTTTTAAATTTTCCAGTGGAGGACACTTGATGTTAATATAGTTTTTTCAAATATTAATTCATTAATTAAATTTAATTATGGATAAAAAGAAATAGACAAAAATAATAGTCCAACACCATATATAAAAAGGAAAATCGCTCGTCGTGTTCCTGTAGTGCAGTGTATATAGCATGTTGGGCTTCTAATCCAAAAGTCGTGAGTTCAAATCTTACCTGGGATGGCTCAATTTCTGAAAATGTGATTACTTTTTACTGTTCTAGGATAACTAAATTTAATTAATGAATAAATAGCAACAAAAATAATAAAATCCAACACCATACATAAAAAGGAAAATTGGAAATTGCAAGGAAAATCGCTTTCTATTTTGCCACTTAATAGAGTGATTCTGTCATATGTATATACAAATTTGTAATAATTTTAATTATTTAATTAAAAGTAACTAAAATAAAATTTTCCTTTGTTGACCTAAGTAGGAATTGACTTTAATTTCATATATATCTAATATATAAAATTCTCGTGTCACAGTGTTTGTAACCAAATTCCTCCGAAACGGTGTGGCCGATTCTTGTGAAATTTTGTGCGTATATTCAGTAGGTCTGAGAATAGGACGTAAACTATTTTTCATTAAGATATTGTAATTAGTTAAAAAGATATTGATTAAAAACCTTAAAACGCTTAATTGTCTTAACCTTGCCCGTTATTTTATACGCCTAGCGTCGTGAATGAACAGAGGGTGAAATTTTTCTGTATTCTCGACGTTATTTAAACAGCCATCCGATTTTTGTTTTTTAAATCAGACAAAAAATAAATACAGAATCGGAAAGATCATTTCTTTCGCCACGATACAGTATAAATTTTTTTGAAAAATAATAAAATTTTCTATTTTTAAAGATTTTTTTTAAAAAATAGTTAAAATTGATGCGTTTTTATGAAAATTATTTCGAAATTGTTGCGTATGAATTTATTCTCGTGTTATGAAAACGATGTTCTACACTAAATAACTTCAAGCCTTTTTCTTTTAGAACCAGTCATTTAAAAAATAAAATGCCCAAAACTTTTTTTTAAAGATTTTTAGAAAAATTGTCGAAATTTTTAACTTAACATTGAATAACTTCGTTATATATTAAGATTATCATACGAAACTTTTGTTGCGTTTGTAGAATCTATATATATAAAGGAGAAAAGCGACTGACTGACTGACTGACTGACTGACTAATCACGAAATCTCTGGAACTATTCAACCTACAGACTTGAAATTTGCTAGACATGTACCTCTGATAGAGTAGACATCAGCTAAGAAAGGATTTTCCGAAATTCGAAACGCAAGGGGCGTTACGGGGGGTTAAGGGCTTTAATAATAATTGTTTCCATGTTTAAACTACTTGATGTACAATCTTGAAATTGGGTACGCGGATTCCTTTCAAAAAGTAGAGATCCGCTACAAAATGAGTTTGCTGAAAATCGACCCCCAAGTGGCGTTGCAGTGGCTTAGGGGGCGTTATAGATAATTATTTCCATTTTTAAACTATTTGACGCACTGTCTTTAAATTTGATATATATAGATTCCTTTCGTAGAATAATGATCAGTTACAAAACGGGTTTTGTGAAAACAGACTTCTAAGTGGCGTTGCGGGGGGTTAAGGGGCGTAATAGATAAATATATCCGTTTTTAAACTACTTCACCTACCTGCTTGAAAATTAATAGGTAAGTTTCTTTCCTGGAGTAAATATCCGCTACAAAATGGGTTTGGGGAAAATTGACCCCCAAGGGGTGTTGCGGGGGCGGGGGTTTAAGGGGCGTTATAAATTCCTATTTTTAAGTTATTAGACGTACAGTCTTGAAAATTAGTAAGCAGATTCCTCTCATAGGGTAGAGATACGCGAAAAATGGGTTTCGTGAAAATTGCCCCCAAGTGGCGTTGAGGGGACTTAAGGGGCGTTATAGATAATTATTTCCATTTTTAAACTATTAGACGCACAGTCTTTAAATTTGATATATAGATTCCTTTCGTAGAATAATGATCAGTTACAAAACGGGTTTTGTGAAAACAGACTTCTAAGTGGCGTTGCGGGGGATTAAGGGGCGTAATAGATAAATATATCCGTTTTAAAACTACTTCACCTACCTGCTTGAAAATTGGTAGGTAAGTTTCTTTCCTGGAGTAAATATCCGCTACAAAATGGGTTTTCAGAAAATTGACCCCCAAGGGGTGTTGCGGGGGCGGGGGTTTAAGGGGCGTTATAAATTCCTATTTTTAAGTTATTAGACGTACAGTCTTGAAACTTAGTAAGCAGATTCCTCTCATAGGGTAGAGATACGCTAAAAATGGGTTTCGTGAAAATTGCCCCAAGTGGCGTTGAGGGGACTTAAGGGGCGTTATAGATAATTATTTCCATTTTTAAACTATTAGACGCACAGTCTTTATATTTGATAAAAAGATTTCTTTCATAGAGTAGAGATCAGCTATAAGAAGGTTTTGTGTAAACAGACCTCTAAGTGGCGTTGAAGGGGAATAAGTGGCGTAAGAGATAAATATTTTCGTTTTTAAACTATTTGACCTACATGCTTGAAAATTGGTAGGAATGTTTCTTTCATGGAGTAAATATCCGCTACAAACGGGTTTGGAGAAAATGGACCCCCAAGGGGTGTTGCGGGGCGTTAAGGGCAGATATAAATAATTATTTCTTTTTTTAAACTATTAGACTCACAGTCTTGAAATTTGGTTAGCAGATTCCTCTCATAGGATAGAAATACACTGCAAAATGTGTTTTGTGAAAATCGACCCCTAGGTGGTGTTGCGGGGTTCAAGGGGCGTTATTGATAATTTTTTCGCCTTTTTTATTAATTGGACGCACAGTCTTCAAATTTTGCTAAGCAGATTCCTTTCATAGAGTGCAATTCCCCTACAAAATGTGTTTTGTGAAAACAGACCCAGAAATGGCGTTGCGAGGCCTCAAGTGGCGTTATAGACAATTACCCCCATTTTTAAACTGTTAGACGTACAGTCTTGAAATTTGATAAGCAGATTCCTTTCGTAAAGTAGAGAACCACTACAAAATGGGTTTCGCTAATATCAACTACTAAGTTTAATTTCGGGAGATTAAGAGGCGTAATTGATAAATATTTCCATTTTTAAACTACTTGATCATCCTGCTTGAAAATTGGTAGGCATGTTCCTTTCATGAAATAGAGTTCCTCTAACAAAGAGTAAAATGAAAATTGACCCCCAAAGATGTTTGCGAGGGGTCAAGAGGAGTTACAGAAAAAAATTCCTGTTTTTAATTGTTAGACCCATATACTTGAAATTTGTTAAGCATGCTTCTTTTGTTGAATAGGGATCCACTAAGAATAAATTTTAAGCAAATCAAGGTTCTGGGGTGTGGCGGGGGGTTACTGGGACGTATTGACAAAAAAATTACTTTTTTCGGGCTGCAAGGACTATAATAATTAAATTTGGTTTGCATTTTTCTTTTGTTGAATTGAAATCCGCTAAGAGCGGTTATTTTGGAAAACGGTTCTCAACGGGATTACGGGGATATTTATAGTAAAACTTTTGCTTTTTTCTGTTAGATTTAGACTTGAAATTTGGCTTGCATGTTCAATTTACGGAGTAGAGATCCACCGAAAATTGGTTTTGCGGGAATCCACTTGGTTTTTGAGTTACGAAAGAGCAAACATCATTCTATGCTTCAATTTTAGAGATTTTTAGAAAATACAAATTAGATGAGTTCTGCCCTTTTTTTTTTATCAACAGGTGACAGTTACAGGTATAAGTATATATTTTCAATTCAATCGAATTCTTAATGCTAGGACTTAGATATCAATAATTTATACATATATATAAGCAGTAAAAATTTATAAAACATCATGAAATACCCAGCGAAGCGGGCGGGTAACAGCTAGTAATGTTATAAAACTTCTATGCGATAATTGAAAAAATTGCTTAAAAATTACGGATTTTAAAAAAAAAATTGTGATTTTCGTAAAATAACGTTATTGCAAGAAATAATCTTAACAGTATTTTTTGTACATTTTTTATTTAAAAGTCCTTTGTTTTCGAAATTAATGTGTGAAGTTTGAAAGCGTTAACTTAAAAATTAAGCCCTAAAAAATAAAAACTTTAATAAAAAATACGCGATTTTACAGTTTACCAAGCCTTGGCGTCAAAAAGTGATTTCGCGCCAAATAGCTTTCAACTGTTTCACCTGAAACTTCACATCTAACTCAAGGGTTACGCCAAAAAGTTCTGACTTAAACATGCGAAAATCAGCGAATTTGGCGAGTGAAAAAGTTATTTTTGCTTCAATTTTCATCATTTTCTCTTTATATAATTTTCAAAATTAAATCATTATTGATGTCAGATTAAGATGAAAGAATGTATTCAATACATTTCTGAGATTCATTTAAAATATTTATCTGTATCAAATCAGTGATTTAAAAAATAAAAAGCCAAAAACTTTTTTGAACAAATTTTAATAAAACACTCAAAATACTTAAATCAATCGTTTAATGATTTCTTCTTTAAAAAAGATAATTTCATGAAACTTTATTCCCATGTGTCGAACATTTCAAAAAATCCTCACAATTTTACTTCAAGATTTAAAATAGTAGTAAAATTTTGTAATTTGAAAAATTTCTACTTTTTTTGTCTTTTTTCAACATAAAACTATTTTTAAAAAGGCTACATTTTCGTTTCCGAGGACTAAAAAACTGCAACGAAAGAATTGGAAAGTGGGTGAGTGATTTATAAATTCGCACTGTTCACCTATACTCGAGAGTTTTTGGCGACGGACTTTGAAATTTTAAGCCACGGTCAAGTGATAAGGACGACACCTGAGCTTTCACCCATCTCTCCTAATTACCACGCCACACCAACTTAAGAACACATTTCAAAAAAGGGAGTTTTTATGACATAGTTAAAGAAATCACTCACATCGCGCGCATACACACACACATAAGTGCTATCGTCCTAAGGGAAACAGGAAATTCTAATGGGGATGAAGTTATTCACTCGGTAAAAGCCCGTGCAACCCCGGGGTAAGCGGAGAGGAAAGAAACAAAGAAGTCAAAGTAATTTCGAAAAATAACATTGGAAGTGCTGATTTTGTCAAGAGAAGGGAAAACGTTAAACGAGAAAGCCATGATACGCACTCACGGGCCATGTACTCGCATCGTACGTGTCACACCCACACAGAAGCGCTGGCGTCAGAAATAAAAGAGGAAATTAACATGGGGATTAAGTTATACCTTTGGTAAAAGCCCGTGCAACGCCGGGCCAGGTCAGCTAGTCTAATATATAAAATTCTTCTGTCACAGTGTCTGTAACCAAACTTCTCCAAAACGGCTAGACCGATTCTTATGAAATTTTGTGCGTATATTCAGTAAGTCTGAGAATAAGACATAAGTTATTTTTCATTCCAATATTGC